>OZ030017.1:12570000-12737500 GCA_964023405.1 Apodemus agrarius | reverse complement strand
TTCCCTCCATCCCTCCCTCCCTCCTTCCCTTTTCATATCTTTCCCTCCTTCCCTCCTTCCTTTTCCATATCTTTCCCTCCCTCCCTCCTTCCCTTTTCATATCTTTCCCTCCCTCCCTCCTTCCCTTTTCATATCTTTCCCTCCCTCCCTCCCTCCCTCCCTCCCTCCCTCCCTCCCTCCTTCCCTTGTTATATCTTTCCCTCCCTCCCTCCCTCCCTCCCTCCTTCCCTTTTCATATCTTTCCCTCCCTCCTTCCCTCCCTCCTTCCCTTGTCATATCTTTCCCTCCCTCCCTCCCTCCCTCCTTCCCTTTTCACATCTTTTTTGCCTGCTCATGCATTGGCTTGGAGAACATTTCTTGGATGCCAGTGTACTAGGTTTTGAGGGGTGCAGAGATGGAACCTTCCTGCTTTCAGATACCTCACAATGCAGGAGGAGAAGCAGGGGTCAGTGTGTTCCTATTCCAGTGCTGTGAGGACAGCAGCAGTGAGGTGTGGATGCATGTGCTCCCTCTGCCAGAGGAAAGGGTGTCAGGGACAAAGATGAGTGCCTGTGCCCTTCCTCCCCTCCCCTCCCCTCCTCATTCCTCCCCTCCCAGGTTTGTAGTGGTTAGAGGAGAAGTGGGGTGTCTACTCAGATTCTTACCCCCTTTTGTGGGGGGACTGTAGAATCTGTGTGGTTTGTAGAAAGTGGTTATATCATCACTGTTACCCAAAGTAGAACCAAGACTGCATGTCATTTGTTCCAATCAAGCAGATAAAGTTCAGGGTTAAGTCACAGAATTGGCTGCTGAATGCCTGGCTGCCCTGCCTCCCTCCATGTTGTTTATTTAAGGCACTGAGAGATGGTGTCTGATTACTGAAAGCGTCTAGTTTTCATAGGCCATTTCAGCGTCCTTATACACACCATATCACTATCACTGAGAGCTCTGCGCGTATGCGCTTGCCTTCTTAACTAGTATAAGGGGTTTTCAATTCAGCTTTCTTTCCTCAAGTAGGAAATTGTTAGCTTATTTTTCCTTTGTAACTCAGGATACATTGTTTGTACTGAACACTTCTCAGTTATTGGAGTATTTAGCTATATCTTCTTTGTTTCTAAAAAAGTTCTGAAAGTTTGCAGCCTTACTGCAAGAGGGCCAGATATCATCCCATCGAAATATTCTTTTGTTTGCAAACGAATGAATTTGATTCTTAACATTATTTACACACAGTTTATAAATATTGGGTCTGGGAGGTTGGCTGTGTGGGTAAACATGATTGCTACATATAGCGTGGATTTCAGCTTGCATCCCCAGCACTCCTGTAATTGGGTATTGCTGTGAGCTCTATAACCCTACCGACTGGAGTACAGGCTACAGACAGAGACATCCCAGGACTCACTAGCCAGCCAGGCTAGTGAGAATGGCAAAAATTCAAACTTAGAAAATAAGGAAAATGGGAAGTGGTAGAGGAAGACATCCTAATGTTAGCCTCAGGCCTTTACATGTGTGCAGATGGATGCATGTGCCACGTGTGCCCACATCTGCACACCACACTCCCACTCACAGAAGGAAACAGCATATATCAAAGACTAAATTAAAATTTGAGCTGAGGCCATTTAGAAAGTTACTTTAAAGTTTTGTCTTCATATGTTTAGGGACTCATCGGACATTAATATTAGTGAGAGTGGGTCTCTGACTGAATAGATCACAAACCTTTGAAACCCTCAGACGTTAAATGGCATGCCTTTAGCTAGTAAGAAGCCACTGAATTAGACTCTTAAGACCCTAACAACTGGCACAGAGCCATTGTTTGTATTGCTTTATACTGACTTGATACTGATTGTGTAGAAAATCAGTGATATATCATTTTTTTGAATTCTGTTAATGGAAAAAATATGTGAAATACCAGGTATGTTCTGTATCTGCAACATAGATTACATCAGGGTATATTTGTCTTTGTTTTACTTGTAGCTAATGTCAGTTTTTCCTTTTAGAACGCCCAGTTGCTGATAATGAACGGATGTTTGATGTTCTTCAGCGGTTTGGAAGTCAAAGGAATGAAGTTCGCTTCTTTCTTCGTCATGAGCGCCCCACTAGCAGGGACATTGGTATATAATATTCTGTGAATTATAACTAGTGTTCAACCTTTTTGGTTTGTGCATTGTAATAGCTGGGGAGAGGCATAGGAGGGAAGCCGGGGAGTCGGGAGATGAGGGCAAGCTAGGACATTAGGGCAGCGGGGCAGGTGTCTGTCTAGATGGGACTGACGGTGGAGGAAAAGAGATGTGGTTTGCTTGAAGAAGGCAGAAGCCTGGCTGTAGTTTTCTAGTGTGGTAGGAAGGCGTTAAGAAAGAAGTTGAAATGGAGAGAAGAGGAATGTTTACCTGGTACAGCAAGATCCCCCAGAAATGCGTATCTCCCCCCATAGGTTCTCCTCTTAGATAAAAGAGGAATCTGGATCTCCTAACATTAACAGGAAAGAAAGGTATTTTGTGGGTGTATGTTGAGGTGTTTCTCATCTGAAAACATGTAATTTCCTGGGGTGGAGCGACATGTGAAGGGATGAGGTGGGTGGACAGGAAGAGGAGCGCATGCGTACTAGAGAATAGGGCACTGGGCACATCGAGGCCATCGATGAGAGTCTCAAGGGCAGTGGTTTGCCTCGAGTGGCGCTCTGCAGCTCAGGAGGTTGTGCTAAGAGACAGACTGACCTAAGGTTGGTGGGGCTCAGACAGTGTGTACAAGGTGACATCTAAGCCATAGGGGTGACTTAGTGATGCTTTCTGATGCTGTGACAAAATCCCTTGACAGAAGCATCTTAGGGGAGGGAGGGTTTATCCTGGCCTGCAGGTCAAGGATTCATCCAGCATGTTTGGAAAGAAGTCAGACTGGTGGGAACTTAGCCACCTCCATCCACAGGCAGGAAGCTGGAGCAATAAACACTTGTGCTTAGGTCACTCCTCCTTTATACACAGCTCAGGGTGTTACCCTAGGGGATGGGCCACTCAGAGTGAGCAGTGGCCCAGTTAAAGCAGTTTCAGGCTTTAATTAACCCGAGCAAGGTGCTCCTGCACAGGCACGGCCGGAAGGTTTCTTCATGAGTGAATTAGATATAGTCAGATTAGTAGTTAACACTAGCCACCATCGCAGGGGTAGGGGGAAGAAAGGGTGGGTTTATGGAGAAAGTGTAGATTGTATCCAGTGATGAACTTCAGAATTAGATTAACAAACCAGTGTAGTGAGGGGAGAAATGAGTGATTAAATAGTAGAGTGAGTAGATATGACATTTCAGATGTAGACCCTTTTCAGGTTAGACACTGAAAATGAGCCTGATTTAGAAATAGCTTGGCCATAAAACTTAAGTGATCTCTTGAGTCTCAGGGTCCAAAATGAAGGCAGACTTGGAGGACATAGAAGAATGGGATGGTAAGTGGCCTGAGTTGATAAAGGACAGAAAGGACAGAGGTAATACAGCATGTGGGAACTTGTGGGCTGCTGGTGCTTTAGACACTGAGATGTGGCTTTGTCTGTAAGGTGCAAGTGGATCTGCCTTCAGTGTGGGAAGCCATAGCTGGAGACAGGACCACTCTGTCTCTCTCAGCATGCTGGGCTTCTTAAAGGAACGATAAGGACCGTTTTCTCGGAAGTAAGAATGTAGATGACATTTTAATTAGTGGACAGTGTAGTTTCCCAGTTTTATTATTTGCTGTTATTTTAATCCACGTATCCACGTGGTACCGGAACATTAGCAATGAGTAGTGTCAGGGACCAGAATTGACTTAGTGTGACAGTCTTTACAGATGAGAAGTGCTGGGACTCAGGGTTAAGTAGACTGTGAGGCCACACACCTGGAGAGGGGCAGGGCCAAGAGCACAGACCCAGATCACCCAGACCAGGCTGGCTGAGATGTGTTTCAGTATCACTGCTGGTGTTTGTAACTTTATTTTAAATATAGAGTTCCCCCCCCCCAAGCCTTCTTTTAAAAAAATACTTTAGTTGACATTTGCATCATGTTTTTATTTTGTTCTGTATTTACATTACTGTATACATTCTGAGTTCGAATAAGTTGAATTTTGGCTATCCGTCTCCCAGTTCAAATGTCTTGCTGTGTGCAACACTGGGTGAATTATTAAATAGTCTCCCAATAGTGCATTATGCAGTTTCGTTGTATCTGTAATGTGAGAAATAAAAGTGTTAAGTAAGACAGAGGAGCTGTTTGCACATTGTTGCAAACACCAGTGCCAGTTCTTAGCCTATAGAGCAGGATGACTTCAGTCTGCGGTAGGGAAGCCTCGACTTCCCATTTAGCTCAGACATGCTGGGGATTAGGGGACTGCTAATGCATGCTGTTTAACTGCGACTGTGACCACAATGTGTTTGAAATTATTTGTAAACTTTTTTTTACTCTAATTATGCAACTGCCTATAAGTAAAAGCTAACTGAATATTTTTCCCTGAGACAAAAGGAAGCAATTTATTTATACTGTAGAAAAATGCTTTCCTTAGAGAGAAACTGTGATAAGTTACTTAGGTTATTTTATTAGAGTTAAATCACATTAAAAATGGTTATTAAAGTTATATATTGAGTATAATGCTTGCTTCTGAAGCTAGCTAGTTATTATTATTTATTTATTGACACAAAATTTGTTCTAAATTCCCCGATAGGTATACTAGACATGATTCAAAGAAATGTTTGTCTTAAAATCTCTCAAATAAGCCAGGCCTTGGTGGCGCACGCCTTTAATCCCAGCACTTGGGAGGCAGAGGCAGGCGGATTTCTGAGTTCGAGGTCAGCCTGGTCTACAGAGTGAGTTCCAGGACAGCCAGAGCTACATAGAGAAACCCTGTCTCGAAAAACAAAACAAAACAAAACAAAAACTCAAATAATTATAATGATTATTTTAATTTTTGGAAAGTATGGGTGTGAGTTTAACACATTTTAAAAAAATTATCTTTGTTGGTTTCATATATGTATTAATTTAAACTTATTCCTTTCCTGTGTTGTGCACTGAGTAGTGCTGAGATACACCGTCTGGCTTGGAAACCTCTGTTTAGTCAGAAAGCAGAAGAGTTATTAGTTTTTATTAGACTTTCTCAAATCAAGAGAAATGGATATAGTTCTCATAAATTAATGAGGATATACATTATAGTATACTTAATGATTCCACCGAATGTCCCAGTAAATAATAGCTACTCCCTTCCTGAAGCATCCGGTTTTCAGGTTTCTGAGTAGAGGAGGGAGGACGTCACCAGTTCCCACAGAGCACCCCACCTGTGCTGAGCGCTGACGGCATCCTGCTCACCCAAGGAAGCACACAGCACTCAGTCTCCACACACCCAGACCCCTTACTTTCTTAAAAATTGAATTTGTTTATTATTATTATTTATTTGTTTAGTATGTGTGTCTCTCTGTAGCATGTATGTGGAAGTCAGGAAGACTTTGGGAGTCAGTTCTCTTTTTCCCTCCTGTGGGTCCATGAAATCAAACAGCTCACTGGCGGTAAACACCTTCGTAACCTGTCGAGATGTCACTGGTCCCCAGCACTGTTTTTATTTTGAGACAGGCAGGCTTTGAACCCAGGCTGCTCTCGGCTGAGCCTCCTGAGTAGCTGAGACTGTAGGCCTTTCCAGCGGGTCCCTGAGGCTCTTTCTCATTCATTACTGCATGGCCTAGAACGAGGAGGAGCAGCAGCTGTGGGAGTCGTCAGAGGCGCAGTGACTTCCCCTGTTGTTTAGTGACTCATGCAGCTTCCTAGGGAGTCGGTGGGATGCGAACCGCCCCGATGGTGTTCACGGCTTCACATAATTGCATTTTCGAAACAAGCCTAATTATGAGTCCGAATATCTATTGCTGTTAAGTATAGAAACCTACGTATCAGTAAAACAGACATGTACTGCTACATAGAACCTTTGTCAACTCTACTGTTAATGTAGTTTTTTGAATCTTATTTAGTGAGTGGACCCAGATCCCAGGATCCAAGTGTAAAAAGAAATGGTGTCAAAGTTCCTGGTGAGCACCGGAGGAAGGAGAACGGAGTAAGTGCTCTCCCTTCCATCTTGTTCTAAATGTTGTGTCTCATCCATGGTCATTTTCTTAGTCAGCAGATTAATGGTGACCCCCTTTAAAGGCTTTTTCTTAACATACTTTTAAATATAAAAATATTAATTATTGCTTACTTCTGGGGGAATGGGTCAGAGGGATATCAGATCACCTGGAGCTGGAGTTACAGGCAGTTGTGAGCTGGGTGCTATGGATGCTGGGAATTGAATTTGAGTCTTCTGCAAGAACAGTATGTGGCAGTGGTGGGGCACGCCTTTAGTCCCAGCACTTGGGAGGCAGAGGCAGGTGGATTTCTGAGTTTGAGATCAGCCTGGTCTACAGAGTGAGTTCCAGGACAGCCAGGGCTACACAGAGAAACCCTGTCTCTAGAAAAAAGAAGAAAAACAAAATAAAACAAAGAACAGTATGTGTTACTAACCACTGAGCATCCATCTCTTCAGTCCCTTTAAAAGCTTCTTTAAGTATGTTTCATAGGCATAGCCCTGAGTCCTACATGCCTTTTACTCTAAGAAGCTAGCTGCTGAGTATACCATGAATTCACAAGATGTTTGGCAAGTTCAGGAAGTACTTGATGCTTTTATTTGTTGCTGTCTATAATCACTTTTAGAAAAATGGAAAATTATTTATTAATGATCTTGCTGTTGTATATGCATTGAAGTATCTTTGCCAGTGTTCTTTTCAGAGCCCAAAATTTTGAATATCATTCTGAATTTCCTGAATTATCTTACTCCATAGTTAATTTTTACCAGTCTCAGGTATCTAATACCTGCTCTCCATTGTAAGTTCTTCCTGGTTCTGTTCTTGGATTTACAGTTAGTTATCTTCCTATAATGAGGCCAGTGCAAGGGGACAGAAGTAGTTTGAATAGCAAAATATTTCTGAGTACAATATAATATATAGTTTCCCCGAATTGGTGTTTATTTTCTAACAGAAGCTTTATGTAAGTCTAATTGAGATACAGCAGATTGCCCCTGGAGGGCCTCCTTTTGTAGATCAGGCTAGCCTTGAACTTGTGACCCTCCTTCTGCTCTGGATCTTAAATTCTGGGATTTCCTTACACTGTGTTTTGGGGATTGGAGACTTAGACTCTTGCTTCAGCCCCATGAGTGGTGGGTTGTAAGCCTGCACTGCCAGGGCAGCCAGTACTGGTTTATGTCTAATAATGTCCTGATGACTCCATTCTGGGTGTGCTGTCAACACCCCAGTACTGTGCGTGTTTATGCAGCCACAGTCTACTGTCCTAATAAAGTAAGTTAATCACAGAACTTACATTATCATTACAATCATTAATGTAATGATACATTACAATGATATCCTGCCTCTGATAATAATGAAAGTAATCATTACTGTTTATGTTTCTGACCAAACTATTTAAGTAGTTAAAAATTTACAACTAATAGTTTAAATTTTACAATTTAAAAGATCATTGGCTTGTATGAGTGTTTTACATCTTAATAAGTCAGTGACTATTAAAGTAAAAATTAGTATCTGAATAATGTTATGATTAGTTTAGATGGAACTTCTAAGTAGGCCTCTGAAGGGGTCTCTGAACATAGTACAGAAGTAGAGGGTGCTGTGTTTGCATTTGCAGGTCAATAGTCCCAGGCTGGACCTGACGCTTGCTGAACTCCAGGAAATGGCATCTCGCCAGCAGCAGCAGATCGAGGCCCAGCAGCAAATGCTGGCTACTAAGGTAGTGTCTTCATAAACCTCGTCGCCTACTGCTGTTAGTGGAACTGCTGCTGTTGGGGCTGTTCACAGTCCTCTTGCTGTAAGGCCGTTGCCTCTCACAGCACTTACCGCCCCAAGTTACCTGCTATGTGACTTTCTTCAGTGTCTTTCAGAAATCCTTGTGTCATTGTAGTTCAAGATTTTCTTGACCCCTAATCTTTGTTACCATTCTTTTTTCTTTTGAGTTAGGTCTCTGGTATCTTTGCTGGTCTCAAACTCTTGGACCCAAATGATCTCCTCCTGCCTCTGGCTCCTGAATAGCTGAGATTATAGGCTCCCACCCCTGTGTCTGACCTGGTCTTTGGTTTTGATAAAGGCTGATTACCCTGTGCTGGGAGTCAGAGAAATGGGAGAGTTATAAAGAACACTGGGCTTTGTCCCCTGGGACTCACTGGCTGCAGCAGGAACCACATTTACTAAGGCCATCACTGTCATTTCTGCTGCTTGGTCCCAGTGAAAAAAGATGCTTTATTCACAGTCCCAGCCCTGATATTGAGTAAGAAAAAAATGCCCTAGGAAGCCTCTCAGTCACTATGGGAACTAGTCTCACTGCTTCTGTTGGCTCCCCAGAGCTCCGTAGTACAGCCTGAGCCTTTGCCTACCGCTCTACCTCCGTGGCAGTCACTCAGCCTAGCTTTCTGGGGCGTCACAGGTGTGTGCTGTGCACCAAGAAATCTTTAGTTTTAGATTTATTTATTTGTTATGTATACAGTGTATACATAATACTGCGTGTATGCCTACAGGCCAGAAGTAGACACCAGATCTCTTTATGGATGGTTATATGTCACCATGTGGTTGCTGGGAATTGAACCAGGGCCTCTAGAAGAGCAGCCAGTCCTCTTAACCTCTGAGTCATCTCTTCAGCCCAAAACAGCACATTTAAGAGCTGAGGAAATGGCTTAGTGACTAATATACTTGTTGTCCCAGTGTGAGGACCTGAGTTTGGATCTCAGAAGACATGTAAAACTGGGTGTGGTAACTTATGTCTGTGACCCCAACATTCCTACGGTGAGATACCCCTGCCCTAACTGTGAACTCTGGGTAATGAGAAGAGAAAGAGAGACTGAGTTAAAACAAAACAAAACACTTGGCAAGCTTATTTCACTTTGGAGCTCTAGCTTGCCAGCCCTTAGTCTGTACACCCAGAATCCTGAACTTCCTGTCCTTTAGTGACTGGGGGCTCCAGGAGCTAGGACAGTGGCATGATGACTTGGCAGTTGCACATGGGACTCTGAGGTGATGGCCAGGAGACCTTGTAGCTATTCTCAGCATGCACTGTACTCTTGCATGTGACACTGTCCTGTATCCCTGTGTGTCTGTTTTTACTTGTGTGTAATACCCCACATTACAGTTTCCAACCTGTGGTACAGTGCTTCTCCAACTGGGCATAATCATCTAGGCCCTTTCTGAATCAAAGTCTGGAGTCTGAGGTCCTGCCTTTCTAAGTCTAAGGGTAAGCTCATGTGCCATCCCTGGGAATAGTAAGGCACACATTCATAGAAACGGTCGATTATTGCAGAGTGAATCTCTAATCTCAAGACCTTCACTTAGAAATTTCATGTTATTTACATGTTTTAGGCGTATTCTGAGATGTTTACCTTAATTGTAGATACTGTAACTGGTGATTTGAAATTATAAAGTAATAAAAATGCATTTTAAATTGCATAATAACAGTTTTCTAAAGGTGTTACCCCCTTGGTTCTTTTCTACTTATGGCATATATAATATGTAACATACTCCTCAAGGACCTATAGTCTATATTTAATCCTTCCCACAGAAACTTGTGGTTGTTATTGCTCATTCCCATGTTATAGACGAAGAAACACATGTCTGTTCTTGGTGAAGTTATATAATATGTCCAAGATCTCATAGAGCTCATAGTTCAGCTTGGATTTGAATCTGAATTTGAATTCATATCCTCTACTTTTAACTACTTTCTTACATTGCCTCCTAGTTCAGATGGGAACTTCCTAAAATTAGCCTCTTTTTAAAAGTTAGCATTTGTATGTGTGTTTGTGCATGTGTGTACTTGTGCACATATCTCTACCACAGTACACGTGTGGAGATCAGAGGAAAACTCTTGAGAATTGGCTCTCTTTCCACCAGGTGAGTTTCAGTTTCTCAGGCAAGTACTTTTACTTACTGGCCCCAAATTAGTGTCTTAAGATGGCATCTGGGCTCAGAGAGACAGTGCAGGTGGTGAGGTGCCCGCTGTGATGGCATCTGGGGTCAGAGAGCGCAGGTGGTGAGATGCCTGCTGTGTGAGTAGAGGAGCTGAGTTTGGGTCCTCAGGCTGGGGTAAGAGCAGGCCACAGGGGCAGCATCTTGACTGCAGGACGGGGGAGAGTGCTCATGGAGACGCAGATCCCCAGGTTCAGTAAGGGACTCATGCTCTGTCTGTAGGGTCCCTTCCTCCCAAGGCTCAGGGGTCATGCACAAGAGGGAGCAGAAAGCTTTTAAGAGTTAGAGACAGTGACTATAAGGACACTGCTTTCCAGCTGTAACAGGGCATTTACAGAGATGAGCTCATTGCACTTACAGCAAGAGTAAGACCTGTGCGATCTCAAGCCAGACAAAAGCCCAGCCTGGAGAAAGGAGTTGGACATACAGTCCCTAGCTGAGGAGCTGCTGCCAATTGACAGCTTTTGGAAGAGGAGAGTCAGTTTTCTTTAAGGGTATGACCCCCTGGTAGGTTGGCCACCCTCCAGTGGAAGGCGCATAGCCAGGGACACATGAGTAGCACAAATTGTACTTGATTTTTTTTAAAGTGGGAGAAGGCTCAGCAGTTAAAAGGACGTACTGGTCTTCCAGAGAGCCTGAGTTCTATTCCCACCCTCAGGCCAGGTGCCTTATAACTCCCTAATTCCAGCCTTAGGGGATCTGAGTCCCCAGGCTCTGTAAGCACCTGTATTTATGTACATATACTCACATGTAATTAAAAATAAAGCCCTCTTTTAAGAAAAAGGAAACAAAGTTGGGTGGGCATGTCTCTGAGAGGAACTGGGCAAGGGTTGAATATGATGAAACGTCATCACACAAAACTCAAAGAATTCATAGAATCATGGGGGAAAGGTGATCAAGAGAGACATCCAGTGTTGACCTCTGGTGGTTCATGCCAACACGCATACACATATACACATGTATATACACACATAAACACTACACATACAATCTGTTTACAAGCAGGTCTTTATAAACTGCTCCCAGGATCACTGCTTGCTTAGTGTGTATGAACCAGTTGGGTTAAAAATACTAATTTCTAGATCTTCTCTCCAAGAGCTTCTAGGGTAGGCCAAGGAGTGTGTATTTCGGATATTACCCGGGTGCTTGTGGGGAGAGCATGTAGGATGTGTGGAGAGCAGAACATCTTACAGGAGCTCGGTCTTGGCGTGCAAGGGCTGGCTATGGGTATATTGAAGATAGTGGCCTGCCTGTCTAAAATTGACAGGCCCAGTAAGTGCTGCTCTTATTTTTCTTTAGGAGCAACGCTTAAAGTTTTTAAAACAACAAGATCAGCGCCAACAGCACCAGGCTGCGGAGCAGGAGAAGCTGAAGCGGCTCCGAGAGCTCGCGGAGAGTCAGGAAGCTAAGCTCAAGAGAGTGAGGGCGCTCAGGGGCCACGTGGAGCAGAAGAGGCTGAGCAACGGCAAGCTGGGTAGGAACTCGGGGCCCAGGGCCTCAGAAACCAGAGCGGCACAGGAGTGTGCGCGTGTGTGGGCAGAATAGGTATTTGTATTTACAGAAAATTCTGAAGAGAGTGATTTGCTATAATTTGATGTTGCAAGTTCCTCTTGGTTGAAGTTAGCATTGATTTTTTTTTGTAAGATTTTTAAATTATAATTTTCTTAAATTCTTGATCAAGAGTTGTAATAAGATATTTTTGTTTATATGGTACCTCTAGTTATTGTATTGCCATATTATTAATAATTCAAATTTTAGTGATTCAGTCACTATCTACCATTATAAAATTGAAAACAAAAGTTCTAAAGAAATTCCAAAATTTAGAGTGTAATGTTTACTATATTCACTATATAAATTCTTCAGGGTTTTCAAATGTCTGTATCTAGACAGACGTGTAGGTGTTTAGTAATGTCTGTGTTGATTTTAGTTGCTTCTAAAAAAGGTTGATCCTAGGACATTTTCAGAGAGTTCTCTACTTATTAGAGAGTTCATTATAAAGCTTGATTGCCTGGGAAGTAGTTCTTTCTTATTTTTATTTTCAACTGTGGCCATTCTCTCTGTTCTAGTGGAGGAAATTGAGCAGATGAATAGCTTGTTCCAGCAGAAACAGAGGGAGCTAGTTCTGGCTGTGTCTAAAGTAGAGGAACTTACAAGGCAGCTAGAGATGCTTAAGAACGGCAGGATCGAAGGCCACCATGACAACCAGTCGGCCGTGGCCGAGCTAGACCGCCTTTACAAGGAGCTGCAGGTATGTGCAGTTACTTTCTAAATGCAGTGGGTACTCTTTCCTAGAAACACAACTGTCTGTAGAAAGTGACCATAACTTTTGGACTTTGGCTGCTTTTCCTTAAGGTGGGTGGAAATGGGAGGCCTAAACCCCGAGTCCAGAATAAACTTTAGGAACCTCGAACAGGAAACTTGAGGCATAACCTCAGCCAGTGGTCTGGCACAGATGTCATTTTAGTTTAAACCAGGAGGGAGCACCTTACATTTTTAGATAGTATGTAATAGTTAGCCATGTGATTGCCTCCTGAAGGTGCTTTTCTTTCTTTTCCTTGGTTATCTTTTTTTCCCCTTCCTGTTTTTTCAGTTAAGAAACAAACTGAACCAAGAGCAGAATGCCAAACTGCAACAACAAAGGGAGTGTTTGAATAAGCGCAACTCAGAAGTGGCTGTCATGGACAAGCGCGTGAATGAGCTGAGGGACCGGCTGTGGAAGAAGAAGGCCGCACTGCAGCAGAAAGAGAATCTCCCGGTGAGCGGTGGGCGGTGGGCGGGCCGGTGGGCAAGTGGTCATGAGTGGGTGAGCGGGCCAGGGGCGAGCAGGCTGTCTGGACTTGGGCCCGGGGAGGGAAGCTGCGTCCTCAGTCCTTCCGGCTGTGCTCAGAGAGGACAGTGCAGGGCTGTGTCAGCCGAAGGTGAGCTGTTAGGGCCTCACGTTTAGCTCTTAGCTGTGCTGCTTACCTTTCTTCCTAATGCTTGCAGCAAGGCTGTAGCAGAGTTCCATGTGAAGCGGTTCCACTGGGCACATGTTTTATAGACTCTGTGGCTACATTCTGAAAGGGCTGATTCTGAAATTTCAGTCTTACGAACTCAGTCTTCCGGTAAGATGTATCATATTAAAAGATTTGTGCTTTTTAACTAAGGTTTCACCTGATGGAAATATTCCCCAACAAGCAGTGTCAGCCCCAAGTCGTGTGGCTGCTGTAGGCCCTTACATCCAGTCATCCACGATGCCACGGATGCCCTCCAGACCCGAGCTGCTGGTGAAGCCAGCCCTACCTGATGGCTCCTTGGTCATGCCGTCAGCAGAGGGCCCAATGAAGATGCAGACACTGCCCAACATGAGGTCTGCGGCTGCTTCACAGAGTAAAGGTAAAGCGGGCTCTCTCCAAGCCCTTGCACAGTTAGCCCTTCCCCATCGCACTGTATTTTCCAATTAGTGTTTTCAAAGTTGTTTTCATATTACCTACGTTAAAATCTCAAGTTCCTTTGTTCTTTGCCAGTGATTTTAACCTTCACCAATACAGTTCAACTCAGGATAAAATCGAAGTTATTTCAGAAATGGCCTTACAGGATGTCTGATATTCACCTGTAAATCCAGCACTCTCTGCAGAGGTTGAGGCAGGAGGATTTTGTTTAGGAGACAACCTGGGACTATATAGTAGGACATTATCTCAGAAAAGAAAATGAACAGTTCTTGTTATGAATGAAAGTTTGGTCTGATATTAAAGTGAGATCTTTTCATCTTGTCTGAAGAGACTGTATATACATATTAGTAATACCATTTTTACAGAAGTGAGTTGTGAATCCGTTCTCTTCAGACCAGTGTTAAGGATTCAGGAGCTCTTCCGCATGCACATTGCTTGCTGACAGGTTTTAGAATAAAGGCAGAGACCGGGAGTTGTAAAGGCGTGGGCCAAGCTTCCCTGCTTTAGTTGTCCTTGTGTTCTGTGTGGTCAGCAGGTAGTGCAGAGGTGCCCGTGCAAGGCAGACTTTCTCAATGGAAGGGTGAGTGACAGAGAGGATGAGGACGAGCAGGGTCTCCATGCTCTTAGCGGTCAGATAACCATTGTGAAAAGAACCCTGATTTAAAGTATTTGTTGTTTTGCCATAACTATTACTATGAAGCATTAATAATATTAATTTTCTAAGATGAAAAATAAAACCATGGTGTGTGTGTGTGTGTGTGTGTGTGTGTGTGTGTGTGTGTGTTGTTATTGCTGTTTTTGAGGTAGGATCTTGCTATATAGATACCAGGCTCTCGGCTGGCATTTGAAACTTAAGTACTAGTGTAGAAAATCATAAACTCTCTAATAGTGAAAGCTGGATTGGAGTTATGAGCGTTCATTTACTGATCCATCATTAAAGCATTGTTTGTGAGAGCCGTCTTCCGAGCCTTAGCCTGTTGTATTGGAATTTGTCTTCTGGGTGATGGCCAGGCTTCCTCACACTCAGGACTCTTCTGGTTCAGGCCGACTTCCTCTTTGCTTTGGCTACTTGTAAACTGCTTGAGTAAGGTGGAAAATCTCAAAGCAAAACCGAAGCCTAACACAGGTGTTTTCTAAGTAAGTTTGCTAGGAAGCTGTGGCCCAAACTGTAAAGCTGTTCTAGAGATTAAAGGTCTTAGCAGTCAGGTGACCTGAACCCGTGAAAGGTCCTTGGATGAGAGTGACCTCTGGCTCCCTTCTGCACTCTAGGCTCGAAAGCTCACCCTGCTAGTCCTGACTGGAACCCTTCCAATGCCGACCTCTTAGCCAGCCAAGGCTCTTCTGTACCCCAGAGTGCTGGAAATGCCCTGGACCAAGGTGAGGCTCATTGTGCTGCCCCTGGACATTTTGCTTTGACTCTCTAAAAGGCATTTTTTGTACTTTTTCTAGCTAGCTCCTTTTTTAGTTTGTTAAGACCAGGGACAGTTTATTTATGAAAGCACTTAGTGGGCCTGGTGTTGAGAGAGATCTAGGAGAAAGAAACAGGAATGATGAGCAGTTTTATTCTGAACAGCTTGACTATTAAGCTGGGTTCTTTTCTTTGTCTTCAGTTGATGATGGGGAGACTGCTGTGAGGGAGAAAGAAAAGAAAGTGCGTCCCTTCTCCATGTTTGACACAGTGGACCAGTGTGCTGCTCCACCCGCCTTTGGTACCCTGAGGAAAAACCAGAGCAGTGAGGACATCTTGCGGGATGCTCAGGTACTGTCTGTCACTTGATGTATTTCTCTAGGACATTGTTAAAGAAAAGATGTTAAAGTATTGTCTGGGAGGGAGAACAAAAATATAGTATATAGAACATTGGAAAATATAATGGGAGTCTGCCCATTTCTGCTGTTTAGATATAATTGCACACTCCCACCATACTGGGGCTGGCTGGCTTATTTGCTGCTGGGTCACAGGCTTTGCGACTCTCTGATGTGTGCAGTACACTGAGGACAAGTGTATTCCTCCAGATTGTTTATTTCTTTGAGATCTAGTATACGAGCATGCTGGCTCACATCTTATTTCCAATACTGAAGAGCCTGAGGCAGGAGGCTGCCTCAGATTTGAAGCCAGTCTGGGGTGCAGTATGAAATTCTGTCTCAAGAATGAAAGTGCAACAGAAACCCTCGAACTCTGTTGCTAAGGTTATGTCAAAGACGCGACGGTGACCTTCAGCGATGGATCTTAACTTATGGTGAATGGGCCTGAGGATGGATGCTGGAGTTAGCGATTTTCAAGTGCATACAACTGTGGAATTGCGTGCTTTGCTGTGGGTTTCTGAGACTTGCTTTCGCTCTGAGGCTAAGGCTGGCCTCAAACTTGTCCTGCAGCCTTAGCCGGGATGGCAGAAGTGCACTTTTATGCTCAGTTAGATCGTATGACATTCTGATAAACAGAATGTTTTCATGTATTGATGCCCTCCATGGGTATGAAAGATGTCAGTAAAGAGTTTGCCCAGATAGGAAGCAAGACTAGGAGGAGTCATGGGGCTGGGGGTGGGGGGATTGCATTATGTCACTCTAAGTCCTTGTTAGCCTGATTTAAATTTTTTCTTTATTATTTGATTTAAAGCTTTAATGATTTTAAAATGTGGAAGCAGTATTTTGTCTACTTTTCATGGGCATGTCTGGTGTGCAGGAATATATATATATAGCATGTTCACATATCTAGGTACATATATGTGCCCATGGTGTGGAGGTCCAGGGTTGATGTTGTGACATTTCTTCAGTGCTTTCCTTCCTTATTCTTTGAGGTACGTAGGGTCTCTAAGTAACACTCAGAGTTTGCTGATATAACTAGTCTCACTAGATAGCTCGTAGGCTGGAATTACAGGCGAGCTCCTACTCAGCGTTTACACAGGTTCTGGGAGACGAAATTCCAGTCCTCTTGTTATGTGGCAACTGCTTTAACCCCTGAGCTAGCTGGAGACCTGAGAGCTGATATTTTTTATAGTATGCGCTTGTATTTGTGAAGTGAGCTGACTAGAGTATTGTATCTACTTTTGTATGGTGTTTTAACTTCCTTGCTGTGTGTGTTTTGTGTGTTTGTTACAGGCTATAAATAAAACCGTGGCTAAAGTACCACCTCCCGTCCCTACAAAGCCAAAACAGATTAACTTGCCTTACTTTGGACAAACTACTCAGTCACCTTCGGACGTGAAGCAGGATGGGAATCCTCCGCCATTGCCAATTGCAGCTACACCCACGGGGGCTAAGCTGAAGCCAGCAGGGCCGCAGGCCAGAGGGCTGCTGTCTCCAGGTGCCCCGTCAGGCGGGCAGGACCAAGTCCTGTCTCCAGCATCCAAGCAGGAAAGTCCGCCTGCTGCTGCAGTCCGGCCCTTCACGCCCCAGCCATCCAAGGACACCTTCCCTCCCGCCTTTCGAAAACCCCAGACTGTGGCCGCAAGCTCCATCTATTCCATGTATACCCAGCAGCAGGCGCCAGGGAAAAACTTCCAGCAGGCTGTGCAGAGTGCCTTGACCAAGACGCACCCCAGAGGCCCCCACTTTTCAAGTGGTAAGGTTCCATTTGTTTGTATTTTTAGGTGTGTGGTGGGGAGGGAGTACACTTGAAGGACCAGACACATATGCCAGTGTGCACGTGCACGGCAGAGGGCAGCCGGTGGAGTCAGGTCTCTCCTTCCATCGGGAGTTCCACGGATAGGACTCAGGTTGTCAGACTTGGTAAGCGCTTTTATATAGATAGTCTCACCTAGCCCTTGATTTAAGGTAAGGTTCTTGGCTTCATTTTTACCTGTTCTGGGTTTATATTCTATGCCAAGCTACTGGTAGACAGGAGAGTGCCAGGTCTCTAGTTAGACTGCAGCTGATATAAGAATTTCAGCTGTGCTCTGGCTTATTGGTCACTTAGTATAGTGCCTTCTACATGTTCCGACTACAGTCGCCACAGCAGACCCTGCCTCATGTCCTACTTTCATAGTTACAGCTATGATAGAATACCCCACAGAAGGCAACACAGAAAACCAAAGATTTTATTATCATTTTGGAGAAGTCGAGGCAGAAATTCAAGCAACTGGTCCATTGTAGTCAGTCAAGAGCAGAGAGAAACAACTCAACCCATGTGCCTGCTTGATCTCAGCTCTTTTCTGGATTACATAGCTCAGGACCCACTACCTAGGGAACGGTGTTATACACAGTGGGCTAGCCTGACTACATCAATTAACAATCAGGAATCCCCACTGACATGCTTATAGGCCAGCCTGATCTAGGCAATTCCCTGCTTGAGGCTCTTTTCAAAGGTGATTGTCTAGGTTGTGGCAAGTTGATAATTAAAAACTGACCATGACAGACAAGTTGGGAGCTGGTTCTGAAGGAGGTTGCTGATGTGGGAAAACAGGGTCCCAGAAGCCTGCATCCTTACCATTGGCTTGACTATTGGGGGATGGGACAATTACATTAAGCCATTCTAATGAGGATGCTACCATTAAGTAAACACAAAACCATAATAAAATTAGTTTTTGTTAAACATGCACAGTCTGGATATTTGAGGTTTTTCCTGGCTTGTTGGTTATATTATAGAGCTAGAATACAATTGGCCATGATTTAGTTGATTGAAAATGACTTTGTAGTTATAACATAGGCATGTAATTGTGGTTTAAAGCTATCACAACGGATATTAAAGTGTCAGTATATTGCTCTTAGTCTTTTCAGTAATCCTTGGTAAATATTGCTAATATAATAATTTGGAAATCAGATTATTTTGACATAATTGGAATGTTTCAGGGGAATGTCTTTGGGAAAGACAGGTGGTTCTCAGTTTTGCGAGCCAAATAGGCTTCTCATGTTGTCCTACGTGTGAATAGTGTTCAAGATGGGCGGTGCATGTGTAGGCTTAGTCTGTATATGGAGACATTACCAGTTTTCCTTGACACCATGGTGTGTGGTTTCCTTCTTACTGTTTCACAGCACACAGCATGTTACCATCAATGGAGATTTTGATTCTGTAGTTTGAAAAGATGGAAATTCTCTCTTTATTGTTATTTTAAGAAATTAAGTGTATGTGAGGGAAATAATGTAGGAACTATGAAACGAAGGGAGATTTGGCTTACCATTAGCTGTGTTCTTACCAGTTTTGTGTAATTAGCACTCACTGGAGCTTTTCCTTTTCTCTTCACCAATTAGTGTATGGCAAGCCCGTGATTGCCACTGCCCAGAATCCACAACAGCACCCGGAGAACATTTACTCGTGTAGCCAGGGGAAGCCCGGCAGCCCAGAGCCTGAGACTGAGCCCGCTTCTTCTGCTCATGAGAGCCATGAAAATGAAAGGATTCCTCGACCACTCAGCCCAACGAAATTACTGCCCTTCTTGTCTAACCCTTACCGGAACCAGAGTGATGCTGACTTAGAAGCCCTACGGAAAAAACTGTCTAATGCACCAAGACCACTAAAGAAACGTAGCTCCATTACGGAACCAGAAGGCCCCAATGGGCCAAATATCCAGAAACTTTTGTATCAGAGGACCACTATAGCAGCTATGGAGACCATCTCAGCCCCGTCGTACCCATCTAAGTCACCAAGCTCAGTGACTGTCAACTCGGATAGCCCAACTGAAATCCAAAATCCATATTTACATGTGGAACCAGAGAAGGAGGTGGGCTCTTTAGTCCCTGAACCATTGTCCCCAGAGGATATGGGAAGTGCCAGTACAGAGAACAATGACGTGCCAGCTCCTTCTCCAGGCCTTGAGTATGTGTCTGAGGGAGTCACAGACAGCAGTACGAGTCTTCAGAATAACATAGAAGAAGCAAACCCAGAGGCTCCCCACTTACTTGAAGTATATCTAGAAGAATACCCCCCATATCCACCCCCTCCATACCCATCTGGGGAACCAGAGGTGTCTGAAGAAGACTCCGCACGAATGCGTCCACCTGAAATCACCGGACAGGTGTCTCTGCCTCCTGTAAGTGACACAGTATCCCTTGTTCATCCAGGAGACCTTCCCTTGGGATACTCATAATGGTGGCTGTATTGTTCTCAGTTTGCCTTTTTATCTTATGATCCCTTGGCATGAAGTAGATCTCTGTAGTCTTGGGTTTTAACAGCAATGGACCTCATTCATGGTCCATGGGCCGTGTATCCTAGTCTACCCCCCCTAACCCCCCAAGTCTCACTTAGTTGCCCAGGCAGGCCTTGTGCCTCTGGAGTAGCTGAGATACAAACCTTTACCACCAAATCACCCTTCTGGTAGGAGTGATAGATGCTGTAACATTTATATGAAAACACTGCTATATGTTGGTGTGTGTGGGTTTGTTATAGAGGAAACATTTTTGTTCTCACACCTGTCCGGGCTACCTCTTTTCTCTCTCTGAAGGTCCACTATGGAGACACTGGGCTGGAAACAGCTGCTTTCACACAGCTTAGCTGTGAGATCTGCAGTGTTCTTCTCATTGTTGTGCCGCTGCTATCCAAGCTTTGACTTTTCTATCTGTGAGATGTCAAGATTTATTTTTATTTTTCATTTAATGTACATTAGTTTTGCCTACCTGTATAAACATGCATTGTGTGCATGCATAGTGCCCAAGGAGTCCAGAAGAGAGTGCCAGATCCTTTGGAACTGGAGTTACAGATGCCTGTAAACTACCTCGTGGGTGCTGGGAATTGAACCAGGGTCTTCTGCAAGAGCAGCCAGCTGTCTTAATGGCTGAGCTACCTTGCCAACCCCTGAAATGTATTTTTAATGAAATAGTAGGTTGAGTCTCAAAACTGATAAAATTTGAAGGAAGATTAGAGAGAGGAGGCCAGAGGGGGGGAGGGAAGTAGAGGGAGGGAGGGAGGGAGGGAGAGAGAGAGAGAGAGAGAGAGAGAGAGAGAGAGAGAGAGAGAGAGAGAGAGGAGGAGGAGAGAAGAAGGAGGAGGAGGAGGAGGAGGAGGAGGAGGGGGGGGAGGGAAAGAGGCAGGCAGGCAGGAGAGAGAACGGGCAGAGTGGGGCAGGCCCTTCGTCCTTTCTTCCTGGTCAGTGTTTAGAAACCACTAGCAAGCACCGGTCTCTTGGTTTCCTCTTTTCTCTAGAATCAAGTTCTCCTAAAACTATGTTTCTGGCTGGAAATGCCTTCAATACTTCTTCATATAATAAAGTTGTTTTGGAAGTTTTTCATGTCACCTTGAACTAGGCGGGAGACAACCAGTTTCTAGCCTGCTTTCTATAGCTTAGTCGGAAGACATTTTTGTTTCTTCAAATACAAACAAAATAGAATGTTGAACTGTGACTTTAAAACACAGTAAAAACCAACTGGCACTTTTGAATGATTGTCTTAATGGGCTTTGTATGTCTGATCCCATATTTTATATCAGTTGGCATTTCCTTTGGAAGAGTCTCTTATTTTTTGCCTAGAAAAATGACTGCTCTTTCCTTCCTGTCTTAAAGAAGTAGATGCTGTGATTGTGTATGTTTCTTTGAGAGTGTGTGTCTAGGTGTTTGCCCTCTGAAGCATCCGAAGGCTCTTAGCACAGTCTTAGGCTCATTATATATTCTAACACTTAGTCTTTCCTATCTGCAACGTGTATTATTTGTTACATAAAAGTTCCAGCTCTTCACATCTGAAATAAAAATGAAAAAGGGGTAGGATGGTTCAGTGGGCAAAGGCACTTGCCACAAAGACTGACAACCTGAGTTCTATTTCTGGGACACACATTGTGGACAGAACTGACTCCTGAAAGTTAAGTTGTCCTCTGACTTCTACTTTTGCACTGTGACACATGAGTGTGCACACCCAAAACACACACACACACACACACACACACACACACACACACATACACACACACACACAGATATAATTTAAGAAGTCCAGAGTGTGTGTGTGTGTGTGTGTGTGTGTGTGTGTGTGTGTTTAAAAGTCCTGTTTCATACGATGAAAAGAACTACCACTCGGGGCTTTTAAAGTCGGGATTTACTAACTTGTCTTAAGATTTAAAGTTCTTACTCAGTGTATCTAGTTACAACTAATCATCTGTATTATTTAGCCTGATAATTTGCTTATGCCTTAGTAAGGATTATGGTATGAAATACTTAATAGGAAGGGCTTGCCTAGATTCAGATTCTGGTCCTGATGTTTGCTGGCTATGTGTCTTTCCTTCTGTGCGCAGTAAGGATGACTGGGTTTTTAATCACGTGTGTATGTGAGCTCTTACGAATCTGAGCATTGCCCAGTTTAAGAGTGAGCTCTCTGCATCGTTCTCTTAGATAAGTGGTTTGGAAACAGTCTTATCTGGTTGTGACCTCAGCAGGGAGCTGGTCAGCTTGCCACCAGATTTAGTCTGCTCTGAGTTTCCCAGCCAGACACTAATGGCACACTCCTCTGACCCCAGGGTTTGAGAGACTGAGGCAGGAAGATTGTAAGTTCAAAGTCCGTCTGGGCCACATGTGAGTTCAGGCCAGCCTAAGCTAAATGCCAAGGAAAATAAATAAGTAAATAAAACCCCAAACGGTTATTCTTTTCACTACCTCAGCTGAGCTGCCTCTGCCTGTGTTAATTTCCCCCTCTCTTCCTTTACAGGGCAAAAGGACGAACTTGCGGAAAGCTGGCTCAGAGCGGATTGCTCACGGGATGAGGGTGAAATTCAACCCCCTTGCTCTGCTCCTAGACTCGTCTTTGGAGGGAGAGTTTGATCTTGTACAGAGAATTATCTATGAGGTAAGTTTCTTAAGTATAACTTTGTATTTTATTTTAAAACTCAAAATAGCTATTATAGAGAAATCCTATTTTAAAATTTTCTTTTGGGAGCGATAGAGTTGTGGAGAGGGATATTGAGCATGCTCTAAAATAGGCTGGGTTATTTTAAGAATGTAGCTGTAAGGTTTTGATAATGTAGGAGTTGTTTACACTTGAAATACATTAGAGTACTTTGTTAGCAAGAACATTTCTCTCTGAAAGTTGCTCTGTATGTATTTGTACTCTATAATATTGTATTACAGTTGTGGCCTGTACTCTGCAATTTATTATTATTGTTGTTGTTGTTGTTGTAATTGTTATTATTATTATTATTATTATCTTTTTAAGATGTTGTCTTGTGATAGGCCTCAAACTCATGATCCGCCCTCTCAGGTTCCTGAGGACTGGGACACCAGGCCTGTGCTGCTGTTCCTGGCCCTTTTAAATGATTTCAGTTGAGTTTCTCTAACTTTCCGTAGTGAATAGGATGTTTCCTTAGAAACCAGTTTGTGGCAGGAACTGGAAGGAATAACAGGGTAACTATAAGATACAGTTTTTGATGCTATAATTTTTAAACAAAACCTTACAGTAAGTACTAAATACAGCTAGGCTGTCGGCCCTATTTCTAGGATTTTTCTTTACAGTTTTCTTGCCTCCTTTGTGTTTCACTTATGATATTTAAAATGTCCTCAGTTTCTGTTTTCTCGATCCTAAGAAGCCAGTTAGTAATGACAGTTAATGTGACAGGAAATTGGAGTGACTCTCACCCTTCTTATTGGTGTGACAGGTTGATGACCCTAGCCTACCCAATGATGAGGGTATCACCGCTCTTCACAATGCGGTGTGTGCAGGCCACACAGAAATTGTCAAGTTCCTGGTACAGTTCGGTGTGAATGTAAATGCAGCAGATAGTGACGGGTGGTAAGTGGTGCGGTTAAGTCACAGTCGGACGTGAGCTGTGCGTGTCACTGTGGAGGGTGGTGCGGGGTATTGGCCGGCGTAGAACACGCCAGCATGCTTCTTCCTGTGCGCCCATGATGCTCGGAGGAGCTGCCATTTTGTTCAACGTTGGGAAGCAAATGGAGTTTAAAAGTTTAATTATAGTATACTGTAATAAAATGGCCAGCATCCCTCCTCTGGGCTTGAGGTGACCGAAGCGCTGGAGGATGGGGGCCGTGGAGGTGGCTGCCGGGTGGACAGTGGGCAGGTGGTGTGGACAAAGTGCTGAAGTCACACTGCAACAGGACAGGGTAGACAGAATGACTCCACCATGCCACTCAGAACCAGCCATAATTTATAACTCTCTCTAATATTAGAGCTCCACTGATCTCCCCTGTCTTGATCCTTCAGAAAGTGAGACTGTAAGAGACACAAGCTCTTTCTGTGGAGGGATGTGAAAACTTCTTCTATAAAGGACTGAAATGTTACCATTTAATCTCCTATTTACTTAAAGTCTTTAATTTTATTAATTCGCTTTTTCTTTCAATGTCTAATATCACATGCTCGTGTATGTAAATCAAAAATTTGAGCTAGGCGGCGGTGGCGCACGCCTTTAATTCCAGCACTTGGGAGGCAGAGGGAGGCGGATTTCTGAGTTCGAGGCCAGCCTGGTCTACAGAGTGAGTTCAGTACAGCCAGGGCTACACAGAGAAACCCTGTCTCGAAAAACCAAAAAAAAAAAAAAAAAAAAATTGAATTAATGTATCATTCCAAGTGACTATGTGATCATCCGAAGACTGTTTTCCTTTTTGTTAGATATTTGTGTTATATAGCCAGCCAAGGCTATATAGTGATAAGGTATTTGTAAATCAAACAAATCTTTTGTCCAAACCATGGGTGAAATGTAGCTCAATAGCGGAGCACTTGTCTGGAATGAAGAGCCAGGGAGCCCCAGGACTGGGAGTGCAGAAGGGGGAGAATAAATGGAAAAGAGGGAGGAGACGCAGGGAGAAGAGACGTAAAGCATGCAGCCGGGCCCCACACCGAAGGAGGAAAGACAAGCAGAGAAACAAGCAGGGCCTACGTAGTAAGTCTCACGCCAGTCTTCCGAGTTCAGAGATAGGAGATGCCACAGATTTTCTTCTGTGGCATTGATAAGTTCCTGCTAACTCACTGCCTAAAATGGATCAAAAGGTGTGTGTATGTGTATTGCCGTCAGTATTCTAAGACTGATTTTTCAGGAATGATCTCAGTAATAGTCATTTTTCTACTTAGAATTGAATTTTCAGTTTCAGCCAAAATTTACTTAGAGTTTTAAAATTATAGGTAGTCTATAAGTGCAACTGGATTCCTTGAAAGTTGGTGTTGAGAAGCCTGGCATGCAGGCATGGAGTTTACAGACGTGGACTGTACCCTGGCAGACGTGACCAGGTTTCAGGCTAGAGAGATGGCTGAGAAGGAGGAACATGGGCTGCCCCCGCCACCCCCACACGAGGCACGGGATGCACATCAGTACATGCAGGCAGAGCATGCGCATGCAAAACTAAACTTTAAGCAAGCGGTGACTAGAGGGCTGGGGAGATCCGGACAGAACTGGATCCGCTGTTTTCTGTTCTTTATAGATCCCAGTGAGGACTTTATCTCCTTGATTTGTCACACTGGCACCCAGCTCCTGGGCCCATCAGTCCGTTGCTTCAGACGTGTTCCTTTGTAGCTGTAATTTTCTTACTGGTTTAGTCATCTGCCTTGATTTAACTAGTTTTTAAAAACTATTTGTGAGACTAGTGGGTGAGAGACTGAGGAACTCTCTTCACAGCTAATTTAGCAAGCGGAGACCTTGAGCGTGGAGAAACATCTCTAACCAGTTCCGTGCCTCGCTCCCCAGGACCCCATTGCACTGTGCTGCCTCCTGTAACAACGTCCAGGTGTGTAAGTTCCTGGTGGAGTCAGGAGCGGCCGTGTTCGCTATGACCTACAGCGACATGCAGACTGCTGCAGACAAGTGCGAGGAGATGGAGGAGGGCTACACGCAGTGCTCCCAGTTCCTCTACGGTGCGTAGCTGGTGCTCCCTCACGAGCTGCTGCCATAGTTATTTACCCTTTCTCTGAGAGAATCGCTCAAGGCTCAGAGAGGATTGTATTATTTGCTCTGCATAACTCCGGACAGACAGTCCAGGTCACAGACACAGTGCCGCTTCCAAGTGTGTGCCTGAAAAGCTGTTGCCAGAGACATCCTCAGCTACAGCTGACTATTTGTGTTAATTAAGTCTTTATATTCAAAAGACCCTTCTGTGGCTTTAGCACCTAGCAAGATTAAAATATAAAGATTAATATCACATGGTTTGGGGTTTTGTTTTGTTTCATGTTTTCTTGATTTTGAGTTTTTGATTTTCATTACTGTCAAAAGATGCTGTACTTATCTAGGGCTGCATCTAGATACAGATTTCTGTTTAGAGAAAAATGGAAGTGAAGTTGAGATCTGTATGTGTTGATTGCCTTTTATGTAAGGTTTTGTTGTTGTTGTTTTGTTTAACCTACAGTTGACTTTAACTTTTCTGTTTATTTTGACTTGAGAGGAAAATCAGAAGGTCTCAAGAGTCTAGATCAATCCAAGTTCTCCAAAGTTTCTTTCTTAACAACTGCTCAAAAAGCTTCCTGAGATTAAAGGCATCAGTCTTTGCATTCTCTGCAGGGCCATGTTCCTTGGGTGTTTCTTGCCTTTTTCAAGTTGTAGGAGAGAAGAGAGGGAAGTCTTGATGTCCACAAAGTTCCTGTCATCTAAGTGTGTTTTCTTTATTTTTCTGCTGTTAGTTTTGGGTGCTAGTTTTGAACCCAGGGCCTTATACTTAGTAGCAGGTCTTTACCACCATGTGAACCCGGCCCTTGAAGCTGTGCAGGTGTCACATTGAGACCTGTGATTATGTGTCCTTTGTTTTCAACTTTAGACCAGTCGAGTATTTTGACATTAAGATTATTTGTAAATTTATATGTGATAGACTTTTTAAAAAGACATGAAGGAATTAATTTATACATGATGACTTTTTAAAAAAGACATGAAGTATTTTTGGTCATAGTCTTTTGATTCATAACTGTATCCCAGATGTCAAGGTTGATAACACAGGATAAAGGTTTATCACTGGTGATGGACTCAGCACAGCGGGAGTGGGCACAGATGCCCATCTAAGGGAGAAGAAGAAAGTGACCTTGAGGACACCATATGGATGCTCTGTGAAATTTATTTTTCCATTTTATTTTATTCTGTTCATGTGGAAGGCTGGCCTTTATGTATACCTGTGCACCGTGTGTTTATAGTGTCCTAAGGAGGCACTAGATACCCTGGAAGTGGATTAGAGTGTTGTAAGGTGCTGTGTGGTTGCTTGGAATTGAACCTGGGTCCTCTGGGAGAGCAGTCAGTGGTGTGCTCAGCCTAGAATCTACAGTCCTGCCTGCAATTCTTAATGGGAATTTCATTGAAAACTGTGGCTTGGATTGCTAATTTGAGCATCTTACAGCACCTGGGATTTCTCTCCACCTCTCTTGCAGAGAGAGACATAAGGAAGCTTTAAACTGTTGTGGAATCAGTTCTGTTTGTGCGAGGTTCTGTTGTCCAGTCCTGTTTGAGATGTTTGGGTGGGAACCTTGGACCTTCTCCATGAGTCAGGAATCCTCTCCCATGGAGGGAGGTGCCACCAGCTAATGTTCTGGTTTTTGTGTTATTTAAAATGGTCAGAAATTTACCTGACCCCTTAGGTTGGCAGAACTTTCTTTTTTGGAAAAGAACAATTTCAGTTCTTTGTTTTGTTTTGCTTTGTTTTATTTTATTTTGTTTTGTTTGCCCAGAGCAAGTACAGCACATGCTGGTTATTAATTGTTATAAAGTAATTGTTGCCTGCTCAGAGTTGAAAAATATGTTTGAAAGCCAAGCAGGTATTTTCCTGTATTTCTAAGACATGTAGGTAAATGAAAGTTAACTGGCTTCCTGGAGACTTGGTTGTTGTGTCCACACTGCCTCCCTCTGCTGTCTTCTGTGGTGCTGGCCAGGAGTCTAGTTCTCCAGCCTGTGCCATCTTCACTTTCAGGGTGCGAAGGAGGAGGTTGGACCTATCTCATAGTCAGGACAGACCTGCCGGGAAGGGCCTCCTGAAGATTGTCCCCCGCCCTGTTTATAGATTTCAACATCTCGAATTCTGTAGAGTGACCATATATAAGACTTTTCTATCTTATCAGCTTCCTTATTCGGCATTCTAACAGATGAGACTGTACTTTTCCATCTGATTACTAGGAACTGTCTGTCTGTCTGCTCTGTGTTGGGAAGATGTGAGCTTGCAAAGCCCTTTGGCCGGTATGTGTAGAAGTAGGCCAGACGTTGATGAGTGGCTTCCTCTTTAATGTAATGGATTCAAACGGGTTTTTTAGCTGTTAGGCTGACAGAAGGCTTCCTCTCTGGGGAAGGTAAGCTTTGTGAGGTGCCTAGGGGTGTTTACTGCTGGCCTCCTAGATATGGCTTTGTTAATGGTCTATAAGTACTGCTGGCCTTCCGTTTCCCTCCCAGGCTGGGACATTTATTTCTTGAATGCTTACTGTGGTAGTTCTGACATTCTAGTGAGGATCCTTTCCCCATTTGTTTCAGAGTTTAAAGTTCTTGTGAGTGGTGTAATCCGAGTGGCGGGTCCCACATGGTCTTTCTTCTGTCTTTTGTAGGTGTTCAGGAGAAAATGGGCATAATGAACAAAGGTGTCGTTTATGCACTGTGGGATTACGAGCCCCAGCACGGTGACGAGCTGCTCATGAAAGAAGGCGATTGCATGACCGTTGTCCGCAGGGAAGATGAAGATGAAATCGAGTGGTGGTGGGCACGCCTTAATGATAAGGAAGGATATGTTCCACGCAACTTGCTAGGAGTAAGTCACTCCAATGATGACCATGTTTCATGTATGGTAAAGTGGAGTTTTGTATGAACTGCTGTGAGGGTCAGTGCAATTTACTGCCCTTTGTTAATAAGACATGATGCGGGGCTGGAGATCTGGCTCAGCAGTTAAGAGCACTTGCTGCTCTTGCAGAAGACTCAGGTTCAGTTTTCAGCATCTCCATGGCTGCTCTCAATTGTCTATAAACTCCAATTCTAGGGGACCAAATGCCCGCTCCTTACACATACATGTACACATACATACATGCTGATGAAGCACTCATACACATACAATAAAACACGAGGCTTAAATTTATGATGCCCTTAATTTAGACTCACAGGCACATCTACAGTGCACTTGATTACACTTTGGGATGTATTGATAGGTTTAAACTCGGGATAATGTGTTCCAAACTTGTACCTTAGGCTCTTTATAGGTTTAGCCCAGGCGCCATCTAGGCCACGCCCATGTCCCCAGCACTTGGGAGATGGAAATAGGAAGATCAAAACAAGCTCTTCGATGGGCTTGGAGATCCTTGTGTGCAGCCTGTGCTCAGCAGAGTCGCTGGACGGTGAAGGAATGAGGGGATCAGTGCAGGTGGATGGGGAGAAGGTGGGGTGGGAGGGTGCTGGGGGATCTGGAGTAGGAAACGGCTGGAAGGGCAGGAAGGGTGGGGTGATGGACACCTGTGTCATGTGGGTCACAGGCACTGGGTGAGAACATTTCTGTTCTGGATAAGCAGATGGTGAGAAAGGCTGAAGAAGCCTGCCTCCTGAGCTTGGTGTGCAGATAGCGCAGGAAGTCCATGTAAGACTTGGCAGCTGGTTCTCAAGCATCAGGTAGACCAGGCCTGTCCTGTAGTTCTAGATAGAAGCCCGTGGAGCTGTCTCCAGCATCACACCAGGGGCAGGCTTCTCTCTGTTTGAATGTTTGAGGAGCCTTGGCCCCGGAACCTGGCATTCTGAACTGTGACAGTGACTCCCTTCCCGTGGTTGTCTGTCACATGTCTGTCATAAGGCATTTGGCACACCTTAACTGCTGTTTTCCGAGAGCAGCATTTATTGTGAAAAAACTGCTGAGCCATCTCTCCAGCCTCACCATGCCCCAATCTCTCAGGAGCTGCTCAGATGAGTTCCCCTCCTCCCTCTGCCCCCTTCCCTGTTCCTATGAGCCAGGTGAGACAGGGCCTTGCTGTGTAGCTGAGGCTGGCCTCAGATTGAACCCTCCTGCCTTCCATGTTCTATGCTCACAGGTATGTCTCACCGACGTACGGGAGGGAGGGAGGGTGTTTTCATTCGTGTGTCACAGTAATAGTGTGAGGTCAGAAGACAGTTTTGGGAGTTCAGATTAAGGTCAGCTGGAGCAGCCAGTGTCCCCACTGAGCCTGAGCCGTCCCTCCTGTCCCTCCCTCCTGTCCCTCCTGTCCCTCCTGTCCCTCCTCCTGCTGAGCCGTCCCTCCTGTCCCTCCCTCCTGTCCCTCCTGTCCCTCCCTCCTGTCCCTCCTGTCCCTCCTCCTGCTGAGCCGTCCCTCCTGTCCCTCCCTCCTGTCCCTCCTGTCCCTCCTCCTGCTGAGCCGTCCCTCCTGTCCCTCCCTCCTGTCCCTCCTGTCCCTCCTCCTGCTGAGCCGTCCCTCCTGTCCCTCCCTCCTGTCTCTCCTGTCCTTCCTGTCCCTCCTGTCCCTCCCTCCTGTCCCTCCTGTCCCACCTCCTGCTGAGCCGTCCCTCCTGTCCCTCCTCCTGCTGAGCCGTCCCTCCTGCTCCTTTCTTTCCTCCCCTAACACAACTTTAAAATGATGGTCTGTTTATAAAATGGCTCAGTCGAGCTAATTAACATGCATAACTGATATAGCTAGCTTTTAATTTTGTGATGAAAATAAAATCTGGTAATGGGTTTTCAATTAGTATGCATTTTTTAAACTATTAACTCCTATGTTGCACAACAGAATTCTCTGAAGTTGAATTTCCTGGTGAAGAATGGGTAGTGAGATGAGAGGGTTATGCTGGGGTGGGGATCCGTTAGGCAGAGTTTGAGCTCCGAAGGTTTGAAATTAACAGACTGGAATAAAGGTTATAATTTTAGTCCTAAACTTAGAACTCTTAGTTCCCCGGCAGTTTCTTCTATAAAAGTGTGCTGTATGTATCATGTTTTAGTATCCTTTGAGTGTTGAAAAAATAAAGGGAATTTCACAATGTGGACTATTTAGACAGGCTCGGCCTTGAATCTGGACAGTGTATTGGTGAATGTCTTTTCTCAGCTGAAACTGACTCTTAAATAAACACGCCATCTCTTTTGTTTTCTTGTCCCTGAGAGACAGAAGGGGAGGGTTTGTTTAGCTTGATGGTGAAATTCGAGTTTGACTTGCTCTGGGCTTCTAGACAGCCCTGCAGCTCTTGTTGTGGAAAGCACAGAATGCCAAAGCATTTCGTGTCTTCCCCAGGTCTGCCAACTCAGGCTCAAGCCCCACCCACAGTGTCGTGCCCTGCAAATAAGCTTGAAAAGTGTGGTTTACACATGTGGTTCCAATACTTAGGAGTATGAGGAAGAGAATTGTAAGGCTAACCTGGGCTACCTTGAAAGACCCTGCCTTTAAGAAAAAAGACTTTCGCCCCATCACAATGGGCTTCCAAATCCTGGAGCATGCAGCAGTTTATGAGCAGTCTCCAGCTGGCTTCCCTGGGCTGCAGTGTAGTTGAGCAGACTACAAGTTGAGTTTCTGTCTGTCACAGCTCTGTGGTACTGCTCCGACGCTGGGCCCTCGTGACCTTCAGAGGTCTTCAGAGAGCGGCCGGTGAGCCTGGGAGCCGTGTTGCTCAGGCGGCCAGCCTGCTTCCACAGCTCAGTACCTTCCTGAGCTGGTTTCCTGGGCCACACTCCTTGCCCCCTTTCTGTATTTATTGAAATATTGTAGAACTTCCATATATATGCCACATGTAACTTTTTTTTAATTCTCTTGCAGCTGTACCCGAGAATTAAACCAAGACAGAGGAGCTTAGCCTGAAACTTGAGTTAATGAAGAATTAAAGAGCTGGCAGAAATTCTTTATGATTGTCCTGGAAAGAAATTCAAAAGACTTATTTTAATGACAGTGTAGCTTGAAAGCAATGAAGACTGTGCCCTGGGAGAAAATGAAGGACCGAAGGCGTTGACGTGCGCGGTGAACTGAGCTGCCGGTCCACACCGCCCGTGCCGGCAGAGTGCTCATGGCCACACTGGGAGAGGAGGCGGCAGCCATCTGGTTTTGTCAAGAAATGGGACCACTTGTTGGGCTGTGGGAGACTCCGCTTCTTGTCCTGCGGAGGGTGATTTTGGCACTGTTCCCAATCTGCTGACCAGCCAGAGAGGACCAGTGCCGTCTGGCACCATCTCCAACTGCCGCCTAGCACCGGCGGGCTCTGGGATCCCCGGCGGGTCTGTGCTGGACACTTGTGTATTCAGTGAAGACTGTTAGCTGCTTGTCAGTGAGAAATGACTGTCGTCTGAGTTCTTGTAGCATTTAGGAATTATGCATATATTTGAAATACTGAAACTAAACTACACTACCTAATCTAAAGTAGACTTAGAATCTTGTTTTTAGGTTGAATTTGAATCTATATTTATTGTCTTTTTGTATCTTGGAAATTAGAGATTTGTTATAGATTTACCTGTATTTGTCAAGATCATAGCTGATTTTAAAAATGATTGTAATAAAATTAAACTTTATGACTCCAAGCCATTTACTGGTTTTCCTCTCAGTGTTATAAACAGCTTTGGTCATAGGGCACAAGCCATTGGGCTCTCTACTGCACAGCTGAGAAATAGCGACCTGCCTGATCCAGTAGTCGAGAACTGTGGTAAAGCGTCCTTACAGTCATGTGGTTGAGAAGCGGTTCTGAAGTACAAATACTCATCTTTGCAGTTTACAAGTCTGAATGGCTAGAGTACTATACTGTTAAGAGGTTGAGGGTGAGGGTGTGCACATGTGTACCTGTCATCGTGGAGGCTGGAAGCGGGTGTCAGATCCCTTGGAGCTGGAGTTAAAATGGTTTGTGAACTACCTGATGTCCGTGAAGGGGTCTGAACTCTGGTCTTCTAATAGAGCAGTTGGTGCTCTTAACCACCGAGCCATCTCTCCAGCCCCTGACTTTGTAATTTTAAAAAAAGATCGTGGACACCATAGTGAAAGAAAGCTTACATAGACCTGCAACTTCTGCTGGGCTATTTTAATGTCCTCATTTTTTCACACTCTTTATATAAATGTATTTGTTTACTTACTTATTTTTACTACCGATCAAGTAATGAGTTGTTTTAGAACCCATTTTGCTTAGTGAAACTATAATAGAAGGTATAGGTGCAAAACCAGAGGTTACTAAGTTCCCTAATCAGCTGACACAATAGAAAGATGAGCTTGGATGACCCAGGTGGGCCCTTGGGAAGCAGAAGAGGAGGCAGGAGCCTGAGACCGAGGGCGGTCAGCCAGACCTGTGGTATTTGGAAGATGAAAGGGTCATAAACCAGAAAGTACAAAAACAAAGAAAAACTCTAGACTGTAAGTAGACAAGACCTCAGGCTCGTAGCCATGCGGACCTGAGTAGCCCCACCGGGAAGCTGATCTGTCCAGAGATGACTCCCCATGTGTGTAGGGTGCCCTAGTGAAAGTTTTGTTGGACCCCAGCTGTATACGTGTGAGATAATGGAACTGTCTTAAGTCACTGGATTTGTATGAGCTGTTACAGTAGGAGACAGATATGACATGGGTTCTAGAACTAGACTGTTGCAGTCATTACTTGTACAACCTTACCAAGACAGTGGGCCTCCAGGAGACTTGTTCTCTTAACACATGCAGTGAAACCTAAGGGGTTGTTGGGATTGCTGAAGAATCTCACAAGTCTACACAAGCAGGAGATGTGGGAAAGTAGGGAAGGAAGCCAACCAAGCCTGTTGGTCACAAATTCATTGCCCCTTACCATTTGGTTTTTATTCTCTTTGTAGGTTTTTACCTGCTTCATTATTAAAGTGCCAAAGCCTCTTGAAAGTGTAGACAAAGGTTATTGACTCAAAGTAACAGCTTTCAAGGGAATAAGAGACAGTTTGTGCAGGCAATTTGAATGACCAAGGCTCAGGAAACACAGCCAGGTTACTCCAGGTTCCTTTGTTCCCACAAGGAAGCAGTTGATTGAAGCATTACAGTAGTAGAACAAAGGAAGTCATAAACCAAGGCAACTCAAGAAATTGGTGGGTACATTAGAGAGGAGTTACGCAAGACGGGGAATCTCCTCCAGGTCTCAGGTGCTGCGTGATGACATTGCTAGACACTAGGTTAATAGACTAACCAGTTTTTATCTATTACCAGATGTTAGTCTGACATAGAAGTGGCTTTCTGGGGCCTAAAACTAGACCAAGATTCAGTCAGTGATTAAGCCCTGGACCTGTAGCATTCTAACTAACCTCATGTTCTAACCAACCTTAGATGCAGCTTCTATCTAGGAATTCTCTCTTTTTTTTTCTTTTTTTTTCTTTTTTTAAGGTTCCTAAGTAACAGTGTTTTATTCACTCCCCAAATTGTGTATAGCAACATTAATCCTCTGCAGTACAATTCTACAACTCCTTGCCTACCCATACTAGAGATGTATTTGGGATTCACAGACGTTCAGACTTTACATGAAGATCTTATCACATACACCTCATATATGCAAACCACCTTAGACAATGCCTGTGTGACTTTGACTGCAACTCAAATTACACAATAAAGGCATCACGTCTGGTATTCAGGATTTTCTAAGACAGAATTGTGGGTTGTCAGTCTGTCTTCAAATCATGATGAAAATAAGCCACAATGGTTGTTACAGCAGAACTCAGTCTAATACTTTCTCTCCTTTTAAGACTACTTAAATACATGTAATTTATTTCATTTGTAATTTCACTACAAATTTCATATACAAAGCAGGAATTCATGTGTAGAGTCAGGCAGTGGACACTGGAGAGACACTGTTGAGTATATTTTGTAGTCTTGTTTTTAGATTTTTTTTTCACATAATTGAGAGCCTGCTGGAAACAATATTCTGCTGCTGACTTGCCATTGTGTTAGGATTCAATGGCTATATCAAACTCATAATTTATCAAGTGATTTAACTTCTTCAGTACTGTGTGTTGCTGTGGCAGCCATTCTAACGGCAGGATTTATAGGGAGAAGGAAGCGCTGTGTAGTGGGCCACGCGCGCTAAGGAGCAGAGTGTAAACTTTGCTTAGATATAGTAGGCAGTGATGTCTTGGCTGAAGGTGGTGTCGTGACTGGAGTCACAGTCCATGTCATGTGATTGGAGTCCCAGCTGACAAAAGCAAGGAACAGAAGGAAACCAGGGGAATGTGGACTCAGGTCAGGTGAGGTACTGAGTGGAATTAAAGGCGGCAGAGACTGGCGGGGTGCACGGGGGTGGGGGTGGGGGGCTGGAGGTGTTCCTAGGAGTACCCATGAGCGGATAACTTGGACTTGAGCCACGTGAGAAGACTGACGGGCTGTTAATTAACTAGGTGGAGCAGTGATTTGGGGAACAAAGTAGCGAATCTAGGAGGACAGTTTAGAATCCGTGGGAAGGACAGGTCAGGGTGGGGTGGGAGTGTGATTGGGATGCTGTTGAGGAGGAGCTCTGAGAAGAAAGACTGAAGAGATGAGTGTACCCAGACCACAGAAGAGCTAAGACAGGTGTGGGCTAGCATTTCAGGGCAGGAGTGGTGGTGAGATGCAGGCCGGAACAGTTCCCAGGGGGGTCAAAGGTTGGGAGTCTATCTCCTCCCTGTAAGATGGGCACGGAGCAGCTTTTGGCTTTAGGCTCACTTATTTTTATTTGGTGTGTGTTGTTTTGCCTGCTTATATGCCTGTGCACCACATGCATGCAATGCCTATGGAGGTCAGACGAGGGCACCCCATCCACTGCAACTGCAGTCACAGCAGGTCGTGAGCTGCCGTGGGGTGCTAGGAACTGAGCCCTGTCCTCCTCATTGCAACGAAGAGCAAAGCTGGCATGGGGGAGAACGGCTGCGTGCCATCAGAGGGACTGGCATGCTGCCAGCTAGTGATGTCAAGAACAGCCTCTGCCACTTGGGAGGGGCCAACTCTCCTGCCTCAGTTTACACCTGAGACCACCCTCCTCGCAGCATCTTACAGCAGGACCCCTGCCCTCACTCCCACCCCTCCCACCTGGCTCTAGAACTGCCTTTATTGGAGTAACTACACTCTCTCTGCTGCGGCTCCTAGCCTCAGACTTCAAACATTCTATCACCTCCCTCTGTCCAATCTCATCTTCAGTCCTTCACCAACACTACCCTGGTCACCCCTAGTCCCGAGACAACCCATTCCTCCCTATCCTGAAACCCCTCAGTGTTGAACAGAAGCTCATGCCCGGGACCCGGGTTAGTTCATACACCCTCTCCAACTTCTTAGCCTCCCCAGTCTACTTTTAACTGTGTTGGAGAAACCCATCTACTATTTGACTTGGTGCTGTAATCCCCAAACTGTGGAGGTGGAGGCAGGAGGATCAGGAGTTCAAGTCCAATGTTAGTTAGCTACATAGGTACAGATCTGTCTGGACTATATGAAGTCCTGTTATATATCCCCTGTCCCTAGGGGCCGGGGATCTGCCCACTAAGCTGTCCATGAAGTAGTGGGTAGCATTTTCCCCTTGGGCCACCTTTCTTTCCTTCCCATTTTGTGATTCTTCAATAATCACCAGCGACAGGCCTAGCCCTAGATGAGTGATTTAGTATGTGGGTTTCTCAGCTCCCATGCTGGCCCCCCCATCCCCATGGGAGCTGGCCTAAGCTTTGGAGCCAGCAATGGTCTAGAGGGCTTCCCAAAAGCCTTCCTAAGCCAGACCAAGCAGGTGAAATTAGGATTGCCCTCTCTGCCAGAATGATCAGAACTTCTGAACGAGAGTTCTAAAATGTTGTACAATTCCATGGTTTAATTATAGGTGAGATGCCTTCTCAGTGTATGAATTTTCAGAGCAGCAGACCTCACTTAAGTAGAACCCAGCTGTTACCTGTATGCTCATGAACCCTCCCATGGGGCCCACACCCTATGAAGAAAAACAAGGCATGGTGTGACTACGTTGTAACTTTATTAACAGTACGTTTGGAAGTAGATAAGGCAATATGTCTGTATGGCTGCTATCATTTTCCCAGGATCAAGAAGCCAGCTTGGTTGTTTTAAGAAGATCTTCTGAGCCCTGTCCTCCCCAGCTGTGGGCACAATCCCTGGGGTTTATCACGATCTTCTTGCAGACGACACACCTGGCTCAGTTAGTCAGTAGAATAATCTCACTACTTACTACTTGATGGACCTAAATGTCTAAGGCCAAACATGGTCAAGGACTTGAGTTTAAGAATGATAAAGGTGTATAAAAACCATCTTCTGTTAGAACCAAATGATGGAAGCATGCCCCCCCTTTTTTAAATTGGCATTTATTTTTTTGAGGTCAGGTCTTGCTAGGGAGCCCAGGTTGGCCTTGGGTCAGACACTCCTGGCTCCTGGATTCCTTAGATACCTCCATCAGACTGGATTATTTAGATGCCTCCATCAGACTACTTCGTCACTGTATTTCTCAGTTTGCTCAGGGTGAGCGGCAGTCTCTGGTCTGCTGTGGCAGATGCCGTCATTGCATTTTAAAACCTAAAATTTCTTTAAATATCCCCTCAAGGCCTTGTGGCCTCTAAGATTGATTTACTGTTTGCCCAGTTATTTAAAGCTCTCTGCATTCCTTCTTGATTTAATATTGCTATGAGCAGGACAATGTGGAGAAGTGAAAAGGATATACCATTTACAGGCATAAAGCTTCCTTTGACCTTACCCAGGGTTATGCAATTCATTTGCATTTGGTTTAATGGTATGCAAATCTGCTATGTGAAAAGTTCATCTATCTCAGACGGTTATATTCTTCAGTTACAATCATCCGATGAAGTAAATGTTCCCGTAAGTTCGAGGTCCAGATACAAAGTGTTTAAGTTTAGGCATTGGCTGTTTTCTTCCACTGGGAGTCTCCAGGCATGTAACTTCAGAGTACTGAAAAACTCAGCCACTGTGTGATGAAGAAGAAAAAAAAGCATTCATTCCGGAACGTCGTTAAAATGAAAGACCTTCTAGGTGGCTTTGAATTATTCTGAAAGACGGCTGAACCCGAAAGCTTACCAAGGACTAAGACAACAGTGTCCTAACGGTTTATTCTACCTACGTTCTGGAGTCTAGAAGTTTGATGATTTGGGTGGTTTGAACTGGCAGTCTGTGGTATTGAATACATGGTGACATTCAAATAACATGTGAACCAGCTTTATACACCTCTGCCTCAACACAAACATCAGAGGCTGGTGTGGTGGTGCATACCTTCAGTTATAGGGAGGCAGAGGCAGGTAGATTGCTGTGAATTTGAGGCTAGCCTGGTTTACATAGAGAATTCCGGGACAGCCAGGGCTACATAGTGAGAACCTGTCTCAAAAAAACAAAAACAAAAACAAAAACAAAAACAAAAACAAAAACAAACCAAAAAACAAAAAACAAAAAAAAAGGTTTGAGATGTGGATAACTAAATCACTGTTTTCAACCTTGGTTCTATTTTTGGTTCTATATTAGAATGATAGGAACTCTATCAGACTCTAAATTGATGTGGAATACATCAAGTCATTAGGACTTGGAAGAGACATCTGGGGCCATGTGACCCACAACTGAGGTTGAAATCACGGAAGTCGCTGCATAACCGAGGGGCGACTTTCTGAAGTCCTTGGCAATGTCTCCCAAGGGATCTTTAGGAACCTGTGGAAGGTAAGTGAAGTGGAGGGTACGCGCTCCTTAGGCGATGGGAAGGGGCTGGTTGGCACAGACAGGCCAGTATGTGTGAGCGGAGAGTGGGGTGGGGGTGCCAGAGTTGCCTGTCCAGCAGAAATGAGAAATAGGCTGGTTTCTGGAACCTAGCATGATGTGTTTCATGTCACTAATTTGTATTGACTTCCCTTTAAATTGCAGGCTTAGGCTCAGAGTGTTTTCCAGGTGATAAAATGTATAGCTTTAAGCATCTGGTTATTTGTAACTGGTTAAAACGTTTCCACTTGGATACCTGTACTTTACCACACACAGCGGAACAGTGAACAGCTGTTTGAGTGTCAGAGTTCAAAATTCAAGAAAAAAAAAAAAGGTTGACCCTGTCTTCTTGCCATTCTCTCTTCCGTGTGATACGGAGAAGTAGCGAACAGAAGCACTGCTCCCACCCAGGACTGCTTCTTTCTGTAGTCTACACCCCACCGGGCTCTGGGACCAACTGGACTCATGTGGCCTTGGATCCTCTGCCAATTTAATGTTTTCTGCAATGCTGGGGCTTGAACCTGGGGCCTTGTAAATACTTATCAGGCTCTCTAGTACCCAGCCACTTCTATGAGTGTGAGCCTTCTGTTAGCAGGATTACAAGGGGATGTCCTACGCTTTGTTTTTGGTGATGTTGCCTACCACATTCACTTAGATTGATCTCAGAGATGTGTTGTTGCGTTCCAGACACATACGCCTATTGAGGCATGTGACAGATATGTGTGATTGCTCTTGGTTTCCTTTTAAAGAGGAGAGAGTGTAGAGAGTATTTGTCCTGGAAAATGCTTTAAGTAGATATGTCCTATGAATGACAGCTCTTTCCAGAAGTCAACCTGGATTCTCCCCTAAGGGTTTCTTTCACTCTACAAGCACATTCTTTCAGATACTGACCATCTGGTATACTCAGCCATCTGGTATACCCGGCCACCTTAATCTAACACAGTGCTTTTCCCCCAGTCAAAGCTCATGGGACGAGAGAGCCAGGTGTGCTTTCCTAGGCTGGAGAATCATTAAGTCCTTCAGAAATAGCAACTCCAAGTGCACCATGGGACTTCCCAACCATTTACACTTCCCAACAGACCAGAAAGAAATCCAGAAGCAAACTTTCAAAAGAATGTCATCCTGGGAGCAGCCTGTTCAAGTCACCCTAGGAACAATCTGTTCAGGTCAGTTACCCCAGGAACAGCTTGCTGAGGTAGCCCTCCAGATAGCCTGTTCTGACCCGTCTGGCGGCAGCCTTCCCAGGAGTCGGGGTTGGTGTGAGCTGTTGACTTACCGAGATAAGGTTGAGCTGTATCGTTCCAGTGTTCTCAGGGTCCAGCTGCTTGAATATCTCTGTGGAGGGAGGTCAGGGTGTGAGGAGTGAGGGAGCAGAGCTGCGCCTGCAGCAGTGTCCAGGGCGGCAGCCCTGATGGATGCCACAAGCTACTACTCTTTCCTGCTTCCCCAGTTTAACAAAAATTTATTCTCAATTCACTGGCACATCCAGTGACTGCACCCCTGGTGAAGGACGCGATAGGCCAGTGGTTCTCAAGACCCTAAAGCTGCCACCCTTTCATACAGCTCCTCATGGTGTGGTGACCCTGGCCATAATTATTTTTGTTGCTGGGCAGTGTTGACGCACTCCTGTAATCCCAGCACTTGGGAGGCAGAGGCAGGCGGATTTCTGAGTTTGAGGCCAGCCTGGTCTACAGAGTGAGTTCCAGGACAGGCAGGGCTATACAGAGAAACCCTGTCTTGAAAAAAAAAAATTTGTTGCTACGTCCCAATTGGAAGTTTGCTACTGTTATGAATTGTAATGTAAAAATCTGTTTTCCTATGGTCTCAGGTGAGACTTGTGAAAGGGTTGTTGAACCCGAGAGATTGGGACCCAGAGGTTGAGAACCACCGAGAGAGGTAATGCAGGAACCACGTACTGAATAGTGTTTCCAGCCGAACCAAACACCGGACAAAATTGTCAAAGTCGATGATGAGGTCATCGTCTGCAAACCGGGCAACGATGACTTGGTGGAGTTGACAGGGCAGCTTGAAACCTGGAGGGGAGTGGACAACAGATCATCAGATCTCTCTCTCTCTCTCTCTCTCTCTCTCTCTCTCTCTCTCTCTCTCTCTCTCTCCATCACTTTATTTTTATATTTTTTAACATTTTTATATGTGTGCCTGCTTTTCTATGTGTGAGCCACCTGTAGGCAGTACCTGCAGATGCCAGAAGGTGCTGGATCCCTGAGAGCTGGGGTTGTGGTGGTTGCAAGCTGCCCAGTGCGGGTGATGGGAACCAGTCAGTCCTCGTAAGAGCAGCAAATTCTCTGAACCACTGAGCCATCTTTCCAGCTCCCTGCCCGGTGTAACACTTTAAATTACACCTGTAATTGCGTTTGTCCATGGGCAGCGTGGCTGGTTGGACTTGCAATGGCGGCTCCTCCCGAGGTTTCTTTCCTTTCTAAGCTCTTCCACAACTCTGGTCTGTTTCCTTGCTAACAGGTACAGCTTTCATCTGCTCTTCTGCAACGCTCTTGCTACTCTGTATTGATAACCATGATCCCATTTTTATTTATTTATTTTTTTTGGTAAGTTAGTTCTAAATCAGCTTAAAGATTAGTTTTAGGAAGATATAGCTCTCACAGAGGACTGACTGTGGCAAACTAATTAATATTACATCTTCCTTGTGAACTAAAAAGGAACTTCAACAGACCCGTGGCTGGCTGGGCATGTTGACTATATTTCCCAGCTTCTCTTGCTATATGAGAACCTGTGGGCAAGTTCTGGCCAACAGCGTGTGTGAGCAGAAGTCATGGTTGTACCTTCGAAAGCAAGGAGGCCTTTGTGTGTGGACCGACTGCCACCATGTGCTGGTTATGGCCTGTTGTCCCAGATCCCAAACCCTGGGGTGCAAACAGTAGGAGGCCCCATCCCAGCCTTGGCTGCCTGAGGGGAGATGCACCCTGTTTAAACCACTGTTGTTTGGAGGCTCCTGTAGTCAGATTTGTCCTCAAAGCACAGAAGCCTTCTGTGTTGGCCTTTGCTAGGTTCTGCTCTGTTAGGGCTTTCCTAAAGGCTGAACTGATATAGTCAGATTCTACCAAATCAGCTTTTCAGGGAAAAAAGTGTGAGGAGTATAGACACATACACACACACACACACACACACACACACTCATACACTCGTGCATACACACACAACACACATGCACACACACATACTCAGCAGCAACAGTAGAAAAGAGTGTGAGGAACAGGAAGAGGGATACACATGAGGGACACACACACACACACACACACACACACACACACACAAAAGCTGGCTTCACCTGCTTGCTCTGTCAGGCTGTTCCCAGGGATAGAACCCAGGGCCTTGTGCATGGTAGGTAAAAGCTCTCTCTCTGAGCTACATCTCCAGACCCAGAAGCAAAGCTTTGCTATACAGTAGAGAGGGACTCAGCAGAACACACAGGGAGGAGGTGTGGGTCTAAAGCATTACCTGCTTCTTCTAGTGCTTTCCGCATCTCATAGGAGTTCATGGTTCCAGACCTGTCCACGTCGATTTCCCGGTAAATTTTCTGAAACATAAAATGCTTATTAGAACCATGACCCAAAGCAAAACAGATGTCAAGATGCCATTAAGCGTGTGCTGAGGGGGCTTGAAGGGCTTCAGCACAGGCCTCTCAGGAACCTCTCGACAGTGACCTCATTTCTGGTCACCAATTAGGCAGAGGAAAGGACAAGGCTATACCGCTCGCTAAGTCCCTGCTTTGTTTGGTTGTTCGTCATACAAGCGAACTGCACTTCGACTGAGTTCCACGATGGAGAAAGTTCAGTTCCCTTGGAAATGTGCCCCTACCCTCCAGAACCATTACATCCTAAAGCAGATGCCGAGAATCCCCCCCCAACACGGATCTACCCGCCCCCGGGTGCCCAGGGCACTACCTGGTATTTCTGAATCTTCGTCCAGAGGATGTAGAACTCCTTCAGGCCCAGCTTGCCACTCCCGTCTTCCTGCCCTCGGCTAAGGAAAGCTCCTGAGGTAAGCGGTCACTGGGTACAGCGCCATCTGCTTGGCCCATGGGCTGGGCCCGCTGGTCTTCCCAACACAAGCACAGGAAGGTTTCCCAGAAGGACCTGCCTTCTACACTCTTGTATTTCCTCAAAAGGGAGCAGCTGATGGGTGTGGTAGAGCCCTGCTGTCTGCTAACTGAGGGGCTGTGGGCCCCCCAGATCTCACTAACAGTTTGCTGTGAGCCGATAGATCTGGGCCCTTGACCAGTATCTGAAGAGGCATCTTGTGAAGGGAGCGGTGTCATAGGTAGAGGCCGTGTGGCCAGTAGACACGGCGTCATAGAGGCTTGGACAGTTCCCTCACTGCACATTAGTAATAGACAAAGAGCACGGCTAGTCTGCTCCGGGGATGGGCGGGCATCCCAGAGGGGCTGGGCCAGAGAGAACAAGTCACGGCGGAGGCAGATAGCTTCATCGTCAGCTCTAGAAACCTTTTTGTTTGTTTTTGTTTGTTTGTTTGTTTGTTTGTTTGTTTGAGGTAGTCAGTTTTTCTATGTAGCCCAGGCTGGCTTCAAACTGGAAATCCTCCTCCCTCCCGCCATGTGCTGGAATTAATGGAAGTATACCACCACACATGGTTTTAGAAGGAAATCTGGCCAAGGACACAGATTCGGGTCAGACCCACTAGGGTTTTAGGGAAGCCCTGCTTAGGAAAAGGAAGAGAATGATGTCGCCCAAGAAGCCAGCAGAGATGGCAAGGGTGTGGTCCGGGTTTCTAGCTCCAGACCTGCCTGTCCACACCTCAAGCCTCTGTGGACTCACTTTCCCTTATCTGAGAAGCAGGCTCTGTTCTCTGAAGCTCACGAAAGGATACATCCAGCATGTCCACCATGATCTTACAGGTCTCAATGCTGAAGCCGTCTGACTTGATGTCTTGGCCTAAAAGATAAAATAAGTGTACTGGGAGAGCCTTCCAGACCAGCACTGGCTCCCAGAACTTTCTACAAAGATAAACATGTCCTTCTCCTGTGCTGGCCACTACGACAGCCAATCGGATCACGTTAGCCATGTGTGACTGGCTGTCAAACGAGGGGCAGTACAGAGGGTCCTACACATGTTTGATTTCTTTGTATAACTGCCATGGACAGTCAGGGTTTAATATCAAAATAAGCAAGTGAAAGAATAAAAAAAAATGACTGGACTTTTTGAGCTTTGTGTTTGAGCCCAGGCGGGCTTCAAACTTAACACTTCTGCCTCCCAAGTGCTGGGATTATAGGCATGTGCTACCACACCTGGGTATGGCTGAGCCTTTAGATGCTGACAGGGTGGGAAAGTGCCTGTGGTCACGCACACAGCCAGAGAGCACGTGTGTCCATTGTAGGCTCTGAGCAGAGAGACGGAGGCAGCTGGTCCGTCTGCAGACAGCTGTGTCTCCGTCTGAGAAGACGGAGATCTGAGGACCCAGGACCTACTGCACTTTACTAGGCGAGTCCATGGTGGCAGCAGGTGGTTTGAGACTCTTGTCACACTCCCCATGGACTTCACAGACTTCATGAGGAGTAACTGTGGGTGTATGTAATGAGAATGATAGCAATGTGTGTGTGTGGTGGATATGTATGCATGGGTGGGTGTGTACCAGGTCTCATGGTACATACATGTTGGGTGTCAGTACTAACCTTTCACTGTGTTTGAGACAGGGTCTCTTTGTTGTTAGCCCCTGCGGATGCTAGACAGGGATGCCCACAAGATTCTGGGGACTCCTGTCGCCATCTCCCGTCTCACCATAGGAACACTGGGTAACAGGTGTATGCTTCTGTGCCTGGCTTTACATAGATTCTAGGGATTCGAACTCAGGCCCTCATACCAGCATGGCAAGCACGTTACCCCCATGCCAGCTCTCCAGGCCACAAGGGATAGCCCTTTTGATGATGTCTTTGTAGAATATTTGGGCCTATATTCCAACATTAAACTTGTTCCACTAGACAGTAACCCACTGTCCAGGATGGCCATGAGGCTGTGTGGAGACACTTGGGCGGAAGGCCGGAGTCACCAGGCGGGCAGGGGAGGGGCCTGAGCTCAGCAGCACTTGCTTTCCCCAAGAAGGAGCAGACTGGGCCAAGCATGGCCTAGCTCTTCCTGCATTCCAGCTGTGAGAGACAAAGACACTCTGTCTTCTGCATGCAATACAGCCAACACCCGAGGAGTCCCCTGACCATCCTTGTGCCAGGCAGCCACAAGGGTAAACACTATTATTCTCTTGTCCTGGAAGAGGGAGAGCGGGCTGAGCCCAGTGCTGGGGAAACCCTGCAGTGGCCTGCCTGGATGCTGGCTCCAGCCACCCACACTCCGACTGTGAGTGTTCTGCGAAGCACAGGTGCTGACCTATAGCTGTTCACGAGCCACAGGCTGCAACCCTTTGTCTCCCATGTCTGTGAGGGACACACACCAAGTCTGGAAGACCCTACCGACCTTGGGCTATTCTCTGGCTTTAAAACAAGAATTTACGTTTATACCGAGGGGTCAAGCAGGAGGCCATCTGGTGGTATCAGATGGACAGGCAGCCCCTGGGGTCTATGGGATGTCTTGATGACTGATAGAGCTGATGATCAGAATGTATGTGTCTGTTTCTGATCCGCACAACTTCAGGCACTGCTTGCTAATGACTCCACCCTCCTATCAGGAGGGTCACGGTTTGCAAGGCTTTGAGGTGGGAGAAGTATATTTTCCCTCTTCTCTAGGGATGAGCAGCAGCAGGGGAGGGGAGCATTAGTCTTTGGATAACTTATCTAAGAAACAGCTTGAAAAGCTGGCATGGTTGATCAAACCTGTAATCTTAATCCTTAGGAGCCCAAGGCAGGAGGACTGCTGTGAGATCAAGGCCAGCATGGGCTACACGTGGAGCTGAAGGAGGTCATTCTAGGCTATAGAAGGAGACCCCATCCCAAAGCCCGAGAGGCCATCAAGATGGGCCACCAGGTAAAGGTGCTTGTCAGCAAGCCTGATGACCTAAGTTCAATGTCTAGAACCCATATCGTGGAGCAAAAGAACAGCTCCTGCACATTGTCCTTTACATGTGCACTATGGCAGTCATGTACACATATATATGTGCACACATGTGTATACACACACACATGTGTGCACATACATGTGTACACACGTGTGCATACTTTGAGCGCACATACATGTAAAAATAATAGCTATACTTCTTTTTAAAAGCAACAAAATAAAAAAGTAATAGCCACGAGCTTTAAAAAAAGCTGTGGCTCACGTGCCTCTGCCTCGGTCTCCAGGCTCCTCCTAGTCTTCCTCCCTCCTTTATGAGAAGCCTCTGACTCGGGCCTGAGCACGTAGCTCCAGAATCTAGACATTATTTATTTGTTCTGTTGGCTCAGGTGAATTGCAGCTCGTTTAATTTGAGGTGGGGAGCTGAGGCTTTGCAATCCCTCTCTCTTAGCCTGTGGGTAAGATAGCATATTGTCAGCCATTCTGGCCAATCAGTGACAGGCGACTTCTCCCCTGGGAAGGCAGAGAACCTAGGCACTAAGGACCCTGGTGCTGATCCTCTCAGCTGACTTAGCCTTTTCTTACCAGCTGGTCATTATAAGAGCTTCCAGTTACAGCATGCAGGCAGATTGTATGTGTTTGTGTGTTATCTCAAGAATATTCAACCAGTCATAGTGTGCCTATTTTGCCAATGGGGTGGGGGCAGTCCGACAGGTGGTCTCACTTGGCTTAGACCACAGAGCTCCATATATGGAAGAACCTGGGTTTGATCTGTGCTCTCTAGACCCGGGAACCTCTGCTCTAGGGCATCACCCCTCCCAGAGCCTGCTCCGTCCTAGTTCTCCCCGGTCCTGGCAGTGCAGAGGTCAGACTGTGTAGGAGCAGAGATGGTTTAGCTACAGTTGACTTGTGTCTGCAGGGGGGAGACCCATGTCCCCTCACATCCAAATCGGGAAGAGTGTGATGAGGGATTTGCAAAGGGGACACTTACGTTTGGCTAGAACTCTTCTCAAGATGGTCTGCAGCTCAAAGGCAGAGATCTCCGCGTCCTGTGGACGTATGACCAGAATGTGATTAGGGCTCCCCATGGGAGCTGAACCACCGTGAACATCTTCAGCAGTTAGCATCTTAGCAATGCAATCCTGAATGCACTCTTGACAACCTGAGTGGTGTTGGTGCGGCTGTCCCCAGCCTACACTGGGCACTGCCCTGGCTCGTGTTTAGCATTCTATTAGAAAGCAGGGGACGTACGAGATCTGTCAGTCACACTTTCTCTGCGCCAGCCTAGTCCTCTCTACATCCCTCCTGCCCCACAGGCCTTCTCTACCCTGTACAACTCAGCCATTTCCTGGGCCACCTTTTCTGGCCTCTGTGGGAGAGGAAGTGCCTAGTCCTACAGTGACTGGATAAATAGGAAGGGGGGGAGAATACCTGGTGGGGGGTCCTCCTTCTCAGAGAAGAGGAGGGGAGAATGGGGGAGGGTCTGTGTGAGGAGGTACTGGGGAAGAGGGGGGACTGATAATGATAAGTGAATAAATAAATACATTGATGAAAAAATCAGCCATTTCCAAGATGGTTCATCACCTCTCTGGGGTCACTGGCCAGGGCCCCTCAGACATGGTCCGGCTAACCCTGTTCACTTAGATGTTTGTGTAATTATGTCACCTGGATAAGGCCCAGGGTGTGTGTGTGTGTGTGTGTGTGTGTGTGTGTGTGTGTATGTGTAGGGGTATGTGTGCTTCAGTCAGTGGGGATGGTAAGTTTCTCTGAGGCGCCTTCCCTTGAGGAACTGAGGGGAGGGAGACAGGTGGGGTCTCAGCGTGAACAGCATCTGGCTTAGCACTGTGGTGAGCCTGCTTCCCGGTTACACCGAAGAGAGCTACACAGTGGAGAAGGACACTTTGCTTCTGGAGTTGCTGGGAACAAAGGGCGGGCTGGCGCTGTCACGGGACTGTGGAGCTAAGGGACTATTTCAAGACAAAGACAAGTAATGCTTTGGAGTAACTGCTTCCGTTCTGGAGGGACGGGACCCTTCTACCTCAGGTATGTTTAGGGAGGTCAAGACTGGAGTCAGGTTCCATGTCCCCATTGGCATGGGACAGGAAGGACACAGAAAACCCTCAGAGTGAGAATCTTATGGAGAGAAGGGCAGAGCCAGGGCTGCCCCGGAAGCCGGCAGAGGGCTTGAGAGGGCGTGGGCAAAGGGTGCTGAGCTAAGGGTCCGAGTGAGGGTGACAACTCTTCAGCTTTTGCTGGGTTTGCTCCTCCCCCTCAGACGGAAGTCTCCTCCGGGAAATCACTTCTCCTTTTTGTCGCCGGACCCTGGTGACACCTACCTCCCCGGCCAGCTGCACGAAGAGCTGTCTGAATCCATCACTAATGTCCTCCTCATTGGCCTCGATCTAGACACAGAAATAGGAAATGGGCTAAAGGGGAGATTGACAGCAAGAGCCCCTTCCCCTTCTATAGTGCCCCCCTCCACCCCTCACCTCCCAATTTCCAGTCTTCCTGTCCCTCAGTCCAGAATTCTAAGGATACTGGGCTTACAATGAATGGCAGTGTGAAGACTTGATTATTTTGTTTTGTTCTGAGACAAGGTCTCATATCACACAGGCTGGCCCCAAACTCTTTATGTACTTGAAGATGGCCTTGAATTCCTGATCCCATATGCTGGGATTACAGGTATGTGTTACCACATCTGTCCTTTAAGATTTTTTTTTCCTTCTTAAGTTAGGATCTCAAGGAGTCTAGGGTGGCCTTGAACTCACTGTAGAGCCAAAGATGCTTTGAACTCTTCATCCTCACGCCTGTACCTCTTCTGTGCTGAGATCACAGATATGTACCACCATGCCTACCTAAGGCTTTTTTGTTGTTTTGTTTTGTTTCGGCTAAAGCCCATGAGAGGGAGTGGAAACCACGAGGCAGGGAGGTTACCCTTTAACTTCTTGGAATCCCGGGTATCTTTAATATTTAACTAAAATAACCTTGTATGGTCTACTCCAGCAGGAACCAAGTGGAATAATACTGTGGAACAGTTCAGTCAATTCCAAACCATTTGGTGTCCCACTGGGTACACATGACAAGCACCAGACTTCAGCAACTATGAGCCAGTCAAAGAGTCATCTCAGGGCCTCAGAGCGAGGAAGCAGGACGCCCCTCCTTCCTCTAGTCTGTGGTACTTTTACTCCGCTTGGCTGAGACTGGGCCTTGGGTGAAATCCCTGTATTACATCCCTAGAAGCCCTTCAGGATTTACCCTGAGCCATTCTTGGAACTCTCAGAAACTTGAGGAATCTCGTCACCCTTTGAGTCCATTTTATAGATGATAAAAGCGAGGTTGAGCAAGGGGAGTGACCAGAGCCCAGCCTGGTTACTGCAGCATCGGTGATCTGTCCTTCCCCACCCCCACCCCTCACCCTCACCCCCCACCCCCTGCACACTAATACACTGGACTTCAATGAGCAAGAGACTGACTGTAGCCTGGCTTTCAAACTGTCTTCACACAGTCCACGGGGCGCCCAGCCCCCACAGTGTTTTTGCTCCGTCACATTCTCTGTGTGTCCATCAAATGCACGGGAGTTAGAGAGTTAAGAAAGAAATACCTCTTCAACGTTGGCCTCGATTTCGTCATCCACAGCTCTGGAAACAGAAGGGCATGTTGTTACTAGAGGGCCGGGGAGCGTGAACCAGAGTTACTGCAGACGCAGGCGTCGGCTCTATGAGATGGAGCAGCAGCGTTCACACCCAGCTCGCTGTGGCAGAGGGAGTCTCTGTACCCCGAGTTTCTGTGATAGCACAGCTCCTTGGCAACAGTAGCCAGGGCAGCGATACCTCACTGGCTTGGCCTCTTTACCAAACATCTTTCCGTGTGGTATAGAGCAGGGGCTCTGGGGCTCACTTAGCAGGCTGGGCAGTTTCTTGACACCTGTTTCTTTGCTTTGCTTTTTTTTTTTTTTTGAAGTGCTGGGGGCCTTGCAATGCTGAGTAAGCACCCTACCACTGAGCGACATCCCTAGTCTCGAAGGACAACGTTGAAGTTCCATCTAACACATCCTTTGCCAGGAGAAAACTGTTATGCTTGCTTGTAGGAACCTCTGACTCTGCCCCTCATTGGGCTGGAGCAAGCCTTGTGGAACCTCACGGCAAAGTTAGCGTCCTCTCACACCGACTCTTACACGGCTGGGGCCTTTGGTGAGGATACTTAAGCCTAGCGGGCTTTCCTTGGGTGCCTGTAATCTTACACTAGGTTACTAGGAGTCCCACCTGCAGGCCTGAAGCCTCACGATAAGATAAAGGAGGAGCTGCTAGCTGGGGTCTGCAGTGGGTTGGCTGTGCTGGCTCAGGGCAGCAGCTCTGAGTGGCAGAGAGCTTACCCTTCCCTGGGAGAAGGGCAGGATAGGGTTTGGCCACAAGCGGTGCCTTCACAATGATATTGGGGCCTGACTTCATCTCATCAGTGGAGACGAAGCTGGGCACACTGGGCTTCCCTCAGTGAGATGACTCAGCAGGCCCTTTCCCTGCAGCAGGCTTCACTCAAACAGGAGGACCAGTCATGGCAGGCAGCCACCGCCATGCTCTAGCGGCAGTGACTGGTTCACAGCTGTTGGGAACTGAAGCTCTTTCTGTCGTGCATTGTCTTGAAGCAAAGGTTCCCTGGTCTCTCTCCCTTCTCCTCTTCCCTTTCACAGGAGGTTATGGGTAGAGACTGGCCTATGCCTACCCCATCAGACACAATCTATGGGACCTTTGGGTTTTTGGCAAAGATTGTCCTAACTATGGTGCCCCAGAACACCCTTGTTCCTGTCCTTTCCATTTTGTCCCCAGTCCCCCATCAGTGCCGGGGTTCCCCCCCCCCCAGCCTTTCAGTGATTCTCCTCAGGCTCACACTGTCCAGGCGTGGTTCTGTCTGCTGGCTAAATGACTGACACGGTGACAGGGTGGTAGACACTACTGTGAGTGGAGGGCACAGGACAATGGCGGGAACTTGTCATATCTACCTAAAAGGCTCCGCCAGAGACTTCCTGACTAAAACTGGGAAGGTTTCGGACATCAACACTGTCAATTACACATAACCTGGGAAATCAAGGGTTATGCTGGGTGTGGGCTCATTGAGGGTATCATGGGCCATTATGATGATATTCACGATTGGTAATTCATAGACAGACTGTGAAACTGGACTGCAAGCCACTCACTTCCTCAGCTGCCCTGTTCCAACTTAATACATGCTGAATGGCTTTTCCCTTGCGTAGAACCTTCAGAGCTCCCCAGCCCTACACGGACCTGCCAAGCGCTGCGGGTATCAGGGAAAAACAGAACAGGGCCGGGACAGGGAGAGGGAGCAGAACCTACTGGTAGTCAGCCTTCTTCTCCGAGAAGACTCGGATGCAGAAATCGCCATCCTTGTGGGGCTCGAAGGTGGAAGGAACCAGGACATACTCTCCCGGGGGCAGCTTGAAGCGGTTGAGGACCTCCCGGAGGTTGATGAAGGTGTCTGACCGCTCCCTGGCGCGGGTTGTGAGGAAAAAGTTCTTGCCGAGGTGGATGTTGGTCTGGCCTGTTAGCTGATGGTTAAACAGAGCAGTGAGAAAGGGGCTCGGCACACGCGTCACGTTCACCCCGGGAGGGACAATGGGGACGATGCCTGGGTCATTTTAGATGGGAATCGAAATGTCCATCCTGAGCTCAGGCATGACCTAGTATGACGGGAACACCCCTTTCCCATCCACCTCGCTCTAGGTGACCACTGGGGTGCCAGAGGCCCCTCCCTCACAAAGGGTCCAGGTCAGTCCTATGTTGTGTTTCACACGCCAACAAAAGGAAAGACAAGGCAGAGAAAGGAACCCAGCTGTCAAACTAGATGGAACCCGAGGCGGAGCCCAGAACTCAGTAACGCTCAGCTGTCTGTCTGAGTGCCCACGGATGGGTCAGGGCACCTGGCTGGCCATTTATTAAACGAGTCACCAGGCTGCTATGCACTTCATTCCTGTTAACTGTGGCCTTCTGTGGCCCAGCTCACGCCCACAGTGCCCGGGGTGTGTGTGTGTGTGTGTGTGTGTGTGTGTGTGTGTGAGAGAGAGAGAGAGAGAGAGAGAGAGAGAGAGAGACAGCTGATTACTTACACTGGAAAAGAAAGGAAAGCTCAGAGAGAACATGCCATGCGTGGAAGGTCACACAGCCCGGGAGCTGCTTCTGCTCCCCTCCCCCTCCCTGCTCATTCTCACGGGTACTCTAGGGTCATGGGGGAACAGCAAGCACTAAGGAACTCTCTAGTTAGCCCTGAGCTTGGTGCAGTTGGCCCCAGAGTTGAAGCCACCTGCACGGGGCCTCTGCAGGGGCCAAGGGCCCATTCCTCAGCCACCAGCCCCCTCTGAAGCTCCCACTTGAGTTCGGGTTGGCTAAGTCTCAATCTTGTTGGCAGGCGGAGGCCTGGGGTCGGGAACTGACATGTGCCAGACGTACCTCCTCTGGGACCTGAAAAACAAAAAAGGAGACCTGGTTCAGATTTGGGGAGCAGAGTATGAACACATTAGCACTGTGCCCGACTCTTGACCGAGTGTTCTCTAGGTAGCTCCGGTGCTATTAACTAGGTCACCACTGCAACTCAGAGTACATTGGACACATTGGAAGGAAACCCTCTTAGGAGCCGGTGATACGGTGGATGGGCCCTTACCACCATTCATGCACGTGGTGACTTGTTTTGGTCACCAGCAGGCTGCGTGGAAGCCTGCACTCACTTCCCGCTCAGGGAAAGCAGGGCTGGGTGCACGCGAGGGAAGCCAGCCACATCCGGTCTGTATGTATCGCCTCCTAAGCCGCTTTCCCTCACTGGCCTTAGTTTTCTTACATGTCAAATGGGACTGATAACCGCCAACATCCTGCCCAACTCTGAAAGCTCATGACTGGACTTCATGCGCGTGCATGAGCAGACACGATTCACTTTGCGTTTCTGAGCTATTCGGCCCAAGTCCTCAGCTTCTTTCAGAGGCTGAGAGTCCAGGGACTACGAATACTCTGTAACTGATGGTTTCTGTCCAACCCCATGTCTCAGGTTGGTGGGTGGGGCTCAGATAAACAGCCATTCAGAAGCAGCTACGTCGCAGGTGATGCGCATAGGAGCGGACTTCCTCCCTGACGCCTAGTTTGGTTTCCCAGTGTGCTAGAAGTGTTCCTGGAGTGTGTGGGCAGAGAGGCCTGGCTTGGTAATATTTGACATTTCCCAAAGTCGTGTTCAGCCTACCACGTGATCTTGATAAACATGGGGCTGAGGGAATGCTGGGCAGCGGGCTCGCAGAACCAGGAAGAGTCCAGCAAATGGCTGGATTTCATTCACTAAACAGAAAGGCACCTATGCAGCCACCCTGAGGTCCTCCTAGCTCCTCTCATCTGCCAAGCAAGGCCCTGTTTTCTGCCGCCGAGAGCTCGCTGAGTCAGGTCTCCTGGCTCTAGCCCTTAGCTTGAAGAAGAGATGGCCTTGACAAGGCTGCTCCCTGGCGCCGTCGAGCAGGCTTTGGCGTGGAATGACGGAGGACCCCTGGCGTAGTAAGGGGCGTGTGAGACCAGAGCTGCAGCCAGCAGGCCCCCGGGGAGCACAATGACCCTTCTTTATCCTGTTGTGGGCTCTTGCCCATCCAGGCCAAAGACTTGGCTGGTCTCTGACCATTAGGACCCGTTGGCTTAGTCCAGGCCTCATTCTGTGTGCTCTAGAATATTCTGTTCTAGCTTAAGTCTTTTCTATTCTTTTGAGTTTGCTGGCCCAACCAGAATTCCAGGACTAGGGGATGGGAACAGGGACACAGAGGTCTTTGCCAAGCACGGAACTCCCAAGAGCGTAAGGAAGGGTCAAGAGGTCCCCGGGGACACAAACAGCTGTCCAGACATTGGGTCAGCTACTGCTAAGTCCGGCCTTGCTGGCATCTTTATTTTGGCTTAAGTTCCCTGTCCCCTGTCTTATCCCAAGTCTTGCCTCTGGGGTCTGTGTGGCTGGGGCTGGGAGGAGGGAAGGCCAGGGGTGGGAAAGCAGAGCTCCGCCCATCCTCCACCCGTACCTCATAGATGCCAAAGCCAATGGTGTGCATGTCCTCGCCCATCTTCCTCTGCCGCCGCCGGTGCTTCTGGATGAGACCCACCAGGAAGGTGCAGCCCCTCTCCCCGTCCTCCTCATCTTCATCTTCCTCCTCCAGCTTGATTAGGTACTGAGGGTTCATCCAGAAGGTATCTGTGGGACAGGGTCAGAGGAAGCCAGCCCTAACAAACGTCCAGGAGCTGAGAACTGGGGTGGGCGTGGCTGGAGGTGGTCGGTCAAGGGTGAGAAAAAAGGAGCCCGTGGGAGACAGGAAGCACAGAAGAGGCCAAAGGCAACCCCTTAGAGGGCGTGGCCGCTGACAGGTGGGCTGCGGAGGGAGAGCTGTCTGCTGCTGTCATGAGGGGACTGCTTCCTCCGGCTCGCTCCTCTGGCACAGGGTTCCTACAGCTCATGCTGGCCTCAAACTTGCTTATGTCTCTGAGGATGAGCTTCGGTTTCTGATCCTCCTGACTCTACCTCCTCAGTGCAGGGATTGCAAGTACTAGGAACTGAACCAGGGCTCCGGGCATGCTAGGTAATCACTCCCATCAGAGTTCCGTTCTTGGTCTCATTACTAAGTTTTCACAAAGGCTTATCCCCCAGGTCAAAGCAAATGGGGGGTGGGTGGGTGGGAACTGGGCTCCTGCCATAGTGTGAATCTCAGAAGGACCGAAATCAGGAATTGATCTTTTTCGCCCTTAGGCTGGCTTGCCTTGGTGTTCTCTGAGGACATCTTCCCACACAGTGCCTGTCTTTTGGCCCTCACCCCTTTGCAAATGCAAAGGCCAGAAAGCATCTGTGACTCTTACTCATCCTCATGGTGCCTCTGCCACCTGTACTTCCAAAGCCCATCTGCAGGAAGACATGGAGTCCCCCGTCTGAGTGCCTCCCATCCCTCGCGCAATGACCTCTGGGGTAGAAGCATGGTCTTGAAGTGTTGGCAGCCATGTTACAACTGCTTCTTTAATCTGTTGTGTTGGCACACACTCACTTGTGTAGGAAGCTCTGGGGTACCTCAGTGACACCGAGTAAGTACCCTTGAGGCAGAGCGTCCCCACGGCCGAGAGCATGCCCTCTGAGGTCCTTGAGAGACTGTGTGCAGAATTCCATCTAATGGGTACAGGGTGTTTCTGTGGGTGGCAGGGAGGCTTCTCTAGACCTGCCACTTGGTGACTGCACGCTGGGACTGGAGGGACTGGCCGGCTAGGCCACTTGCTCTGTTGGTCTGGTATACGGCCTAGAGCCTATGTTTCCTCATCTGCAACAGAGAGTCAAAATATGACCCTGGCCTGCCTCCAGAGTAAGAGTGATTCACAGCCACACTGCCTGGGTTCGAACCCCAGAAAGCTCTGTGGCCTTGGGACAGCCGCTTCCCATGCCCCAGTCCCGTCATCCTCAAGTTGGAAATGAAAATAGGTGACTTCTTCAAGAAGATTAATACACAGATGAAGCTCTTTGGGATAGTTCCCAGTACTCTGTGTACACTCTACCCTATGACTGGCAGTGTCATCGAGATCAGACAGTGTCTAGGGGACAAAGAGGAGGAGAGGGCTCAGCCTTCAAGACAACAGACGAGATCAGCCAAGGAATCAGCAGAGCAAGCCGGGCATGGTGGCGCACGCCTGTAATCCCAGCACTTGAGAGGCAGAGGCAGGCAGATTTCTGAGCTCGAGGCCAGCCTGGTCTACAGAGTGAAGAGTTCCAGGAGAGCCAGGGCTATACAGAGAAACCCTGTCTCAAAAAAACCCCCCAAAACCCAAACAAACAAAAAAGGGGGAATCAACAGAGCAGAGCAGAGGAGAAGTCCTCTCCTGACATGAGCTGGGCTCAGTCAACATTTCCCTCCTCCTTCCTTCCTTCCTTCCTTCCTTACTTCCTTCCTTCCTTCCTTCCTTCCTCTGTCCCTCCCTTACCCCCTCTCTCTTCCTTCCTTTTGTTTTTTCTTTACTTCTTTCTTTCCTTCCTTCCTTCTTTCCTTCCTTCCTTTCAGTCTTTTTGAGACAGCGTTTCTCTGTGTAGCCCTGGCTGTCCTAGAACTCTCTGTACAACACAATGGCCTCCACCTCTGAGATCTGCCTGTCTCTGCCCCCCAGTGTAGGAATTAAAGGTGTGGAGCTACCAGCACCCATATGTAAACATTTTATAAATGAACTCGACACACAAGAGGACGGCAGACTGCCACGAGAGGCTGGCGTGCCCCAGGAGGCCGTGCACAAAGGCCTGGGGTGGCTCGTCAGGTGCTAGGACTTAGTACTGCCTCCATAAGACGGATGAAGGTCCCAGCCACCAGGGCATGTGGGGTCCAAAGGGTATCACAGCAAACGAAGCAGGAAGTAGTTAAGGCTGAGACAACAGGAAAAGATGTTGAGAGAGAGGCTGGTGGAGGAGGAAGAGAGCGAGCGTCTGGGTGAGTGGGAGCCAGCTCCCCTGGGCTTCCCCGCTGATGTGACACATCTATCCAGGTAGGAGGCGGTGGGACCGCAGCCACACAGTCATGCCCTTACTTGGGTAATTCCTGCATCCCCCTGCGGTGGAGCCTCGCCTCCAGTTCCCGTCCATCTTGGTGAGCTTCCACTTCTTGTAAGAGTCACAGGTGAGGGTGTCTGGGGTCAGGTTACAGATCTCCAGGCGGGAGTAGTGTCTCAGGAAGTCACTGAAGGACATCCTGGCAAAGCAGAGACAGGGCGTCCTGAGCCGCAGAAGACACAGGGCCAGCCTTAACCCTCTCCCTGGGTGACGAGGGACTGTCTAAGACCCACCGGTGGGCACTATGGCCAGACTCCACATTAGAATTGCGGGCAATTAGAGTTACAGGCAATGGTGAGCTACCATGTGGGGTTGGGGACTGAACTCAGGTCTGCATGAGCAGAGAGCACCCTGACCACTGAGCCATCCCTTCCTTCGAGTTGGTTTCTTAATGAGTCAGGATGTCTCCTTAGAGGCTGATGGGAGGAAAGGTCCCATCTTTCTCCATGTTTTCTCTTGGGGTCTGAAATTTCTGGAGGAATTCCTCTCAGTCCTTGTGAAATTGCCCAGAGTGCCAACCCCACAGCTGAGATGGACAAATTGAAGAGATTTAAAAGTTGTTTGGGATCGTAGAGAGTTTTTTTTTTTCTTTGTTGGAAACAGGTTCTTTCTGGAGAGCCGAGGCTATGCAGCTAGGTTTCCAGTTTAAGAGCCCTCTTCCTTAATTTCTAGAGAGCCAAGATTACAGAGGCGCACCACCTGCTTGGGACTTAGAGGCATAAAAAGCAGCAAAGCCAGGGTGCCCTGCCACACACCCTCAGCGTGTCGACTGCATTTCTGACTGAGGCTCTGCTCGGGGACTTTTCCCTGGAGCCCCCGCTGCCTTACCAGAATTCTCCGTCCTCCTGCCGCTCTGTTAGATTCGCCCTGACTTCCGGGTCAACCGTGTTCCAGCTGGGGCAGCTAGAAAGCAATGCAAGAAGAGAGGCCTTAGGAAGTGTGTGGTAGAGACCAGTTCTCCCCACAGTCCCAGATGCTGACGTACGGGACACACCCACCTCTACTATTGTCCGAGGGCCCGGGCCTCCCAAAGGAAGGGCTTCTCCCACCCGGATCCAGACCCCACGGAGAAACACAGAGCATAATCTAAGAAGCACAGAACCCTGTATGGGGAGCTAGGGGAGAGGTCACGCTCTCCTGGAACTCGGCAGGTAGAAGAGTAGGAAATGAGCAAGACCCATCAAGCGGTGAAGGAGCCCTGCCTGTGTCAGGGAAGATGCTGCTGGCAGCTCTTTTAGGGGCAACCGGAAATCCACCAAGGACCACCCCAGAACAGCCTGGAAGGAAGTCTGATCATAGGTGGCCCTCTGCTGAGGCCAGGGCTGCCAGGAACAAGCCAGAAAGGGGGCGGAGGGAGGGGAAGTGCATCCGGGAAAGAGTCTGAGGACCCAGCAGAGAGCCTCAACAGAGCATCTGCCCAGAGGGTTGAAGCTTAACAGCTACCAGACAGCCGCGGGGACCAACCGGCTCCTCTCTGCTCCTGGCACGCAGTTCATGCGCTTGATTTACTAGCATGACGGCGCCTTTTTCCTTTACTTTCTGTTTACACTTATTTGTTTATTTTGTGTGTGCATGTGTATGCATGTGCAGTGTGTGTGTGCTCTCTGGAATATTCCAGCAGGGTGATGGTATGCTCTGCCACAGTGCCTTTGGGAAGGTCAGAGGATAACTTGTGCTTAGCCGGTTCTTTCATTCCTCCGTGTGGGTCTCAGGGATCAAAAACTCGTGGCCCCGGGCTTGGCGCCAAGCACCCTGCCTGCTAAGTCATCTCACTAGCCTGTGGGGTGCATTTTCCCCGAAGGGCCCAGTAGCAGAGTGAGCGTGAGCTGGAAAAGAACGGACGGACCACGGGACCGGACCGGGACCATGAGGAAGGAAAGAATGTGCCCTGCTGGGGGCCGGCCCAGGGATCCCCAGTGCTGACCTGTTTGCAAAACCCTTTAGCGATCCACCGCTCTGGGGCCCACGCGGTGTGAGGAGTGACCTCAGAACCTCATTTCTTGGCACTGCCCACAGTGCCTCCTCTCTGAGCCAGCCCTCCTCAGCCCTCCTGATAGAACGCAGATGCAGATGCGCGCTCCCTGGCCCTCCTTAGCCCTCCCTGAAGAATGCGCGCTCCCTGGCCCACCCGCCCCGCCCCGTTCTCACTTGTCATTCCACTTCCCGGTCCACTCCACTTGTCCCCAGGGATTCCTGATGCGGATCAATTTCTGCAGGCTTCCTGAACTTTCAACCTGAAGATGTAAGAAAGGAGGGAGGGGCTGTGGGCCGTGTAGGCTTGGAGGGGCCTGGACCTCCCCGCCTTCAGACAAGTGGGTGGAGGAGGATCGTGGAAGCCGGGAAGGGCTTGACCCGCAGATCACTGCTGACCCGCTTTGGAAAATCCTAATTAAAACCCAAGCACTTGGGCTGGAGAGATGGCTCAGTGGTTAAGAGCAGTGACTGCTCTTCCAGGAGTCCCAAATTCCCAGCAACCACATGGTGGCTCATAACCATCTGTAATGGGATCGTATGCCCTCTTCTGGTATGTCTGAAGACAGCTATAGTGTACTCATATACATAAAATAAATCTTAAAAAAAAAAAAAACCAGCCACTTATATGGAGACAGCATGTACAGTAAAACTTATCCAAGTTAAAATACACATTTAAAAGAAAATAATCTTTTTAAAAAATCCTAGCACTTGAGAAACAGAGGCTAGTATTTCAGGTGTGAGTCACCACGCCCCACGAGCAGTTATTTGAAGATTATAAAATAGGAAGTGCTGGGTTTGGGTTTTGTTTTTCAAGCCTTTTCAAAGGGTAACAGAAGAACGCCCGCAGCCGCCGCAGTGACCAGCAGGGGGCAGCGCGTGCCCGGCAGCTGCCGGCCTGGTGGCCCCACCCCAGACAGCCACGTGCTTGCAGGGGCCGTACCTCCTCGGCTCCGGTGACGGAGTACGCATGTCCTTTCACCAACTTCTGGTACGTAACGGCCTCAGAGTCCGCAGCGCTGGTGATCTGCAAACACAAGGACAGTAAGCGGCGGCTGCTCCAGCCCGGATACAAACGGCCCAGAAGGACGCACAAGGCACCCGGGCCCAGCCTGGGGGACTCTGCGCATCCATCCCGCAGCCCGAAGGAGCAACTTTCAGTTGCTGATCACCAGGGAGCAAGTTGGCGCAGTCCCCCGCCCCCGCCGAGTCATCTTCTGGATGGGGAGGGCGTGTAGGGATTCACCTTCGAGACAAGGGTCTGTGGGAGGCCTAATGACACCCAACGCGCAACTGTAGCAAGATGCTCTGATCCCGCACCCCGCCCGGCCCAGCTCAGCTGCACAAGATGGCGGTTCTTTATTGCTGCCCTCACTTCCCAATCCATGTATTGGGTTGCCCACTCCTTAAAGCCCTCCTTTCCCATCCTTTGGGCACAGCTTGGGGAAGCTCCTGGGGCCTGGACCAGGCTCACTCTCCATCTCCCTGGTGAGGTTTGCCTGCAAAGCTATTTTGAAGAAGCAATTCCATCTGGTACTCCCAGGACGCCTGAGCACTGGGGCAGAGAGAAGACAGGCTCCAGGGCGGCTCAAGCAGCCCTGCAGGTGGGGACAAGGTGTCAAGACCAGCAGAAGGGGTGTGGGGTCTTTCTGTAACCTGTGTTCTATGAGTGGAGTGACTGAGCACACTTAGAATGGAAAGTGGCTGGACCCACTGTTACTGTATCAAATGCGCCCCCTAGAGAGCTATTGTCTAGTGATGCTGGGCTTCAAGAGCTGAGCATGTGGCAGGCAAGGGATGCACTGATGTCTGAAATAGCTTCTGGGCCCTGTCGGGGCTCCCCCTGAGCGAGGGCAGACTGCAGTGCTCGGGGACTTACATCGATAGAGCAGCCGAGCAGAGAACCTTTCTCCAAAGCCTTCTGGATGATCTTGAACAAGTTGGGAGGAGGCTTCCTCAGCTCATACCACTCGGCAATGCCTCCTGTGAAGTCTTCGAAGCCCTCCGTGGTCGCACCCCCTGAGAGAGCCTCATAGCACCCGTTGATCCTGAAGGAGGGAATTCGCGCTGCCACTCACGGCCCTGGAAGCTGCGGCTGTGAGCTTTCATCCCTGAAAACGCCACCCCCACCCCTCCAACTCAGATCCGCCTTGTGGGAGCCCATGGGGTCCTTTGCTTTCATCCTCCTCTTTGTCTGAAAATCGGGGTGCCCAGGAAGGCAAGGCACTATCTCTCTGGTTACTCGTCCTCTGTGGCTATGACATGTTTTAGAATTTGTACGGAACCCTGGATCAGGAAGGACTCGGTGACGCTCTACTCCAGCCTCTAGTGCAGACTCTAGCCCCGACACAGAGGCTGGCCAGAGACACTTCAGTAATGAACCCAGCTGCCCGAGAAGCACACAGCAGGTTGCTGTGGTCATGCCCTGAGCTCTATGCCTCAAGTTCTCTTGGTTAAGAATACGAAGTCCTCCCCTGCCCCCATTTCTGACCTGGGGTTGTAGAGATCCTAAATCTGCTAGCTCCCATCTTAATGCAGTGAGCCCACCAGCACCAGCACCTGAGGGCCCCCGCCCTTGAGGGCTGGCATCCTGGGTGGACCCAGCACAACTCTGGGCCAGCTGGGTGAGAGACACAGCTAGGATTAGAACCAGGAAACCATTCTTTACAGACCACCACATTTCTTCTGGGTGGCTTTGCCCACTGGCAGAAGCTTTTGGTCTTTTCAGTTAAGAGGCAATGGGGCCCACCAAAGAAGCAGAGGTCTTTCCTCAAGGCCAAAGCAGTCACTCCAGAATGTTCCGGTTCACTTGCTCAAATGCAGCAATGACTGTCCGTACCAGTACATCATGTGAACAGCCACCATGCCCACATTACCTACCTCCTTGGATTAAGAACCTGATTTGGGCCAAAGTCATCCTTTTATAGAACAGAACATCTACTCAAAACAGTCCCTGAAATAGCTCCCGCTGGTTTGGAGTCCAGGGCAGCAGGGGCAGGATGGGGCGTGGGGGAGGGCGTGGTTACTCACTTGGCGTAGGCCTTCTCCAGAAGGGCACTCCAGAACTCACTCCCCTCAGCTGAGTGCACAAAGAGCAGCTCTCCGTCCTTAGTGGGCAGCCTGTCGTCCACCACCACCTCCACCCACTCGCCATACTGCCAGAACTGCAGGGCAAGGGGGACGAGAGAGGGCGGCACTGGCACTCTGAGCCTGGGTCTCATCTGGCTCTCCCCAGCCCAGCCTCTTGCTGTGGGTTCCCATGATGCTTTTCAGAGTCCTATGTGTGCCCCTCACCAAGCAGGAAGCCAGCAGAGCTCATCTGAGTCTCCAAAGCCGCACACATTTTTAAATATGTCATCTCTCATTTGCTATCATAAAAGGAATTTTTAACCCTTTTATCTCAAAAACCTCAAATAATAAACTTAAAAAAAAAAAAAACCCTAGGGGATTACTTCCTGAACACACTGCTTCCTGTACACCACGATCTACCTCCATGCACCACCTCCATCTCCAAGCCCCAGCTATTCTGATGGGACTCCACGTGGTGGGCAGGTCGGGAAAATCTTGTCTCTCTCTTCCAGCATCTTTTGCAGAACAGAACTGCTCTCCGGAGCTTTCAAACTACCAGGGACTGGAGAGCCAAGGAGCAAGCCAAGCCGGAGGAATCTGCTGAGCCCCCGAGCCAGGGAGAGGAGGAGGTGCCCCAGCCGACTATGAAGTTACCTGGAAGTGAAAGATGCCTGCATAGTTTTCCTGGAAGCTCTGATCTAGAGGCACAACCCGAGCCAGGATTTCTTCATTCAAGGTGAGGGAGGCGATGGCAGCCAGCAGCCAGCAGTCCCCTGAGAACACAGAAAGCGCCAGTCAGGTCTTAGCTCTCGGAGGAGGATGTGAGGTCGTGTTCCTGCGGCGGGGTGCTTGGAACCCAACACTACCCTGGAGTAGATGGAGTGGTGTCTCAGATACTCCCCAGCTACGGGGTAGGTCGCCTGGTCTGGTGGGATAGGTCGCCGGGTCTGGTGGGAGGTCTGGTGGATATTTTGATGGACCCGCTAAAGGAGAAATGCCATGTTGGGCGGGTGGCTGGATACAAGAGATGTTCATTCTCTGAGAAACTCAGAACTCTGTGGTGACTCAACTGTATCCTTGGAACCCAGCTCTGTGCCTCATACACACTACGGCCATCTATGGATGAACTGAACTTGACAGGGCAACAGAGGCTTCAATGAAAAGAGGTTTCCAAGGGAAGTTTGAATGAGAGGAAGAAAATGCAGCAATGGATGGGGAGGGGCTGGACACTGTACAACTCTTACGAGGATTCAGAGACAAGGAGATGCCGCGGAAGCAGTGTGATCACAGGGGTGTGCAACACCGCGCAGGACAGCCGTGAGCCAGTCTGCATGAGCTTGGGCTGACTCTGAACTTCCCCAGGTAGAGGAAGAGCTCACTTCTGGGATATAGACATGGAAAGGACTGGGCGGGGACAAAGACAACCAGATGAGGCCCATTCTCTGTGAAGGAGGACGTGTGTCTGTCTAAAGCATGCAGTCCCCATTGGTGCCCGCTGCAGGCGCTTTGTGTAGGAGGCACCACAGTCAAAATAGCAGGCAGTTACAAATAGCCGGGTCCAGCACCAGCTCGAGACAGTTTGCAGACAGGGACATTGTTGAGCACCAAACCAAAACAAAACAAAAAACAAGACCAACAACAAGGGGGAACTGGGAAGAGAATGAACATGTTTACTACTGTAAAAGTTTCCATGGCAACCAACGGGACTAGCTTGGCTAATTAGAATACTTGCAACATTTATGGAGTTCTGAGTTCTGGTGGCTGCTGGGCCAATCCTGCCGGAGCCTGAGCTAGGCTAGGCGAGGCCTCTGACAGGACAGGACTGCGCTCAGTTCTTCCTGTGGTGTTGTGACAGAGGATGGCAGTGGGTGGTGAGTGAACACAGACCCTCCCTAATTAGCCAGCAGGCAACCTAAAGACTGAGAATCTGCGGCTTTTGAAATTGGGTGGATGGCGGAGCACTGCGGACTTTGTAGTTTTCCACTACAACCATTTGTTGTTCTCTGTGTGACATCAGGGCCTTCCCGGGACTCTGTCTCCAAGGTTCAGTAGCGATGGCACTGTCCCCAATTCCAGAGGACTGGAACACTGGGGCATTGCCTGACCTCAGGAACAAAGTGTAATGACCCCCAGTTGAGCTTGGGGGTGGGGGTGGGGCAGGCGGCCTCTGCATTGAGTCTGTAAGGATGTGTGCAGACTGAAGGGCTGACCTCATCCTAGCTCCATGAAACTCTCTGCCAGTGCTGATGAAGAAAGGCTGAGAGATGTGGAAGTTAGGTCCCTGACTAGCCGTTCCTGGAGCCAGACCTGGTTTGAAGTATTTCCCTCACACGAACTGATCATTCCCCATTTCCTGACCCAGCGCACTGGGTTACAAGTCCCTGCGGCTTACTGCTGGGGGAAGGTGGACAAGCCCTATCGGTTGTTCGGACCTCCGGCACGCTGCCCACTGCTCCAGGAGATTCAGATTCTTGTCACTGTTCCTCACAACAGCTCCAGGAGGGCAGGCAGTGCGCCCGCTGTCTCCACGCTAAAGACTAACAAGGCTTAGCAAGCCTCTGTCCTTTTGGGTCACTGAGGCCACTATACAGCCCAAACTGGAGACTGACGCACGGGGTGGGGGTGGGGGTGTGCTAGGGGAGCCGGAGAAATTTGGTAGTGGTCCCTTCTAGCCCCCGATAGCAGGTGGTCCTGAGGATCAGGAAGGACGGGTACCTGTCTGGGAGTGCTTTTCCTCCCTAACTCCACGTGGTCCCTTGGACCGACCTGTGGACGCAGTGTTCAGAAAGACCTTCAGTTTCCTGAGACCTGCCACTCACCGATCCACGCCATTCCAACTCTCCAGGACTGAAGGACTAGTTCGCCAGCTGCTCCTGGGGTGATGGGGACTCCGCCCTCCCCTTTTTTAAAATCCCATCTCTCCTCCTATTTAGGCCTCTTTAGGAACCTGGCAATGGTTGTGATTCTAGATTACTTCGAACTTATTACATTTTCCAGGACTCTTGCAAACTGGAGATTTGAGACTCTCCACGGCATTTGGAAGACACAAAACTGGGGTGTGAAAATGGACCCACTGTGTGGCGTCAGACCTGAACTGGAGCTCGCATGGATCCTGCGTAAGATCCCATCAGATCATGAGCATCCGCTTAGGGGATGCCTGGCATTGTGTGAGCCCGTCGGTGACCATCCCGACGTCCTCTCTCCCTTCTGATTCCCTCAGCCCCAGCGACCAGTGCTTTTACATCAGTGTGCACACGGAAACACAGGCGTGTGTGCAGGACCAGGCCTTTACAGTCTCAGATGTCACTGTGGACCAGCGCACTATTCAGGGAACAATGACTGAGTGGCCGAAGGGCTGGCCTTGGAGAGTGACACTGTTTGTATTTCTGTATTTGTAGTTCTTATTAGGTCACCACACCTGTCTCGCATTACCACTAGCAGTCTGCGGTGCTCTTGCCACGTCCTGGAAATTAGTGGCCATGCTTCGTGGCTTCTGGTGGTCTCCCCTCCTGTCCCAGAAGCACATATCCATCTTAGACAGGTAAGAATTAGCTTCGGCCTCTTCTCAAGCCACTTTTGGAGAGGATGGCTCTCCTTACCACTTGCTGTCCAGCTTCTTCTGAAAGGGTCAAGGGTCACGATGCTAGAGAGTCCCCTGGGTGATGAGACAGTGACCCTAAGCTAGGCTTAGCTCCTGCATCCTGGAAGGGGCACAGCCCAGACTTCTCTACTTCTAGTCTGTGTTCCTTCTACCATCAGGAATTTAAAAACTAGCAGGCGTCTAACACTTGTACAATCCTTTAACGCTGACAAAGAATAAATAGTCTGCATTTTTCTCAGGCTTCTCATAGCATGCAGGGCACACCCGCCATCACTCTTTGTCTCCAAAGGTCAGGAGGTCATGGAGCAGGTCTCACACACACAGTCTCTGAGTCCAAACCCTGGGTCGTTTCTCATTTTGTTTTCTTGAGACATGGTTTCACCATGGCACTCTGGCTGGTTTGTAACTCGCTGTGTAGACCAGGCTGGTTTTGAACTCATAGAGCTGTCTGCCTGCCTCTGCCTCTCTAGTGCTATAATTCGAGGCATGCGCTATCATACCCAGCCAAATCTTGGGTTTCGTTTCAGAATAACACCACGATAGTAATTTTTCTTTTCGTCAAGAGTAACCATTTCCCAGTGGGAACACTTAACTGTAAATCTGAATTCAACACTTTGGAAGACTACACTAACAGTCAACAGTTTTCAATAGTCCACGTCCTCTAACAAGGCCACACCTCCTGGTCTTTGTAATCCTGTCAAACAACAACTAAGCATCCCAATATAATCGTGTACATGAGCCCACGGTGGTCTTAGTATGCAAACTGCTACATTTATGAAACATTAAAGCCTATAATCTCTTCAACACAAGGTAGTTCACCAAGACATTAGCATTACACAACCAAGACAACACAGCAATCAAAGCCAAGGTGGGAAGCACGAAAGAGGAGCACTTTGGACTTGGTGTGTTGAAACAAGGTCCCGCTGTGTAGCATAGGCTAGCCAGAAACTCAACATTGTTCCTGCCCAGGACTCCCACGTGCTGGGACCCCAGGTGTGCCCAACACACTCTGCTCAAGCCGGACACATGTTCACTCACATCTGCAGTCACACATTCAACTCTGAACTCTCGAACCAGCCAGGAAGCCTTAGGGGCAGGAGAATATTTTGGTTTTTAATATGGCGGAACCACTTGAAATCGCATTTCATATGTGATTCCTTCACGTTCTCCCTCACCCCAATCAGCAGAATATTTAGAGATAAGTAGGGAAGCACCATTACCCAATTTTTTTTTAAAAAAATATTGATTCATGCAGAATGTATCGGCACCAATCTCTACGCAGTGACTGTGCAGCTGACACTCGCACAAAGCCTTGCCATGCGCCAGGCTTGCGTCAGCGTTTGCATGCATCTTCACAGTACCACGTCCTTTCCTGGGCCCCCTCCTGGTCCCTAAACAGCGCCTACTTCATGGTGGAAAGCAGTTTCCGTGGGTGTAGCCCCGGCTACTGAACACCCACCACAGTTGTCTGTTAATTTAAACACGCCCTGCTTTGCAGATAGGTTGGTGCCTCTTCCAGATTCACCCAACTCTGAACAGTGTTGGGAGACTTGGATCTTCCAGAGGTGACCTGGGATGTCCCTGCAGAGTGCTCTCTCCTCCAGTAAGCCCCTATGCATGGGACGGCTTCTCCCCATGACACCTGCCATGCGACTATCAGCCGCAGCCTCCTCCCCCCAGCCCCACCCATCCTAGATTCACCCACCCACCTCCTCTGTTGCATTTTATGGAAACATTTCCCTTCTGGATAATCGAGATGATCTGTTCCTACGCAGAAACCCTATCTGGAGATGTCCCTGGGGTTCCATCTCAGCAGAACCTGCTTGGGGCAGTTACAACCTGGGCTGGTAATAAGTCAGCTGGCTACTTTGGGAGGGTCTGATAAGTGCATTCCCTGGACTATTATGAAGGGATTCAACTAATCTGCTTTAGCTCTAGCAAGACAGCTCTAAAGGGTGCCTTTAGGGTCCAGGGGCGGAGGACCTGGAATGTGGCCACGTGGGTGTGGCTTGGGACAAAATGTACAGGTTTTAACCTGCACCTTGATTCAAGACTTGAACGCTATGTTCCCGGCCAGCATTCTTTTGACTCTGCTCTCCGGACAGGACAGCTCTGGTGGGAGGAAGGGAGGGAAGGAGGGTGAGATGGTCACTCAGACCTTGGCCCACTCTGGGGGGAAAGGACTGTCTCTGTGTCATAGCTTGAATTACTCACACTCCTGTCTTCCTCTCATGGTAGTCATCACTGTTGCCACACAGGTACAAAGCTTTTTTGTGCTTCATCTTCTGCAGACTATTTTTGGGTCCCCAAATTATTTACCTCAACCAGAAACACTTGTCTCCGGAGCCTGAGCGCTGGCTGTGGTGAGCCGAGGTTAGGAGCCTGGTCAATCCTCTCTGCTTGCCTCTGTGTTTAGTTCATAGCCTCCAACCTGGTCTCTGCTTAGAAGCCCCCTGACTGGCAGACCCAGGGGCTATGGCTGCTGGTGTGGTTTAGCCAGTGGGGGACTTGGAGACCAAAGACCAGGGCATGTTTTCCCTGGTTCCTCTGGTGGTGGCACTCTCTTGGTGGCACTCTCTTGGTGGCACTGTACAAGTCCCACTTCAGGTCCTAGAATTCTGTCAGTTGCCCCCAACCTGCAGTACGAGATCCAGAGAAGAGCCCCAGGTGGCCGTTGACATGTATCAATAAAGTTGCACAGGAGCCTGTGGGGACTGAGACAATTGTCTACCCTGTGTTTTTTTTTGTTTTTTTTTAAGTAGCCCATATTTTCAGCTACGAAGACTGTCATAAAAACGCCTTTTCCTCTTAAAATTGGCCTATAAACAATGAAATCCCAATAAAAACAGCAAAAGAGTTTTAAAAACTGGAATCTAGTCAACACCTAAGTTTATAAGGGAAATTAAACATGAGGCCCAGTGGGAGAGCGATATCTAAGAGGCCAGGGTCAGGGTGCAGCCTGTGATTCTAGCACGCTGGAACTTAGGTAGGAAGAGTCCCCTCGGGCCCTTGGACTCATGCCTAGCCAAAGCTCCACATCATGATGCCTTCCCCCAAATCACCCTAAGCAACAGAGCTAAGAGACAAAGTGACCGTGAATCAAAATGTCTAAAACCACGAGCAAAAGAACGGGCTGTGGATGGCTCTGCAGGCAGAGAGGCTCCTGTCCGTAAGATCCGGATTTGAGCCCCAGAACGCACGTGGCAGAGGGAGAGAACCGACTCCTGCAAGCTGTCCTCTGACCTTCACGCTTGTGGAGGTCGCACACAAAAAAGCGAGAAATGGTTTGATATTCATATATAAGCCATTGTATTATCCAGCTTAGATTTATATCTATCTACACAAACTATGTGTACACTCATAACTACAATAAGCTATCCATTTGTACAATCTGTCCTCTTCTGTATGTACTTGGCTATCTTATAGGAGGGTAATGTTTGACATGGTATATGAACCTATGGAAGTTCTAGAAAAAGCAGGAGAATTCTATTACAATCGTAGAAAGGAAATTAGCTATCTAATTGTAACTTAGAAGTCACGAAGTTTTAAAAAATCATAAGTTAAAAATGTTTACATCTAAAGTAATAAATCTAGTAACATTAAAGAAACTGCACGGTAAAAGTCACAATAAGTAAAATAAAAGTAAAATAATGAGAATATGAAAAAAAAAACATGAAAAATGAGTGCTGTTCAGACCTAGACCACAGGTCACATTTTTTTTTTTTAGTATATAAAGAGAAAAAGGCCAAGCTTACTAGAAAAATAAAGATACAGTTAATAGAAAAGGGAAAAATTGATGTTTGCGTGTTCTTGATGTGCATACATATGAACAGGAAGCTGTCCGTGCCTGGGTATGTGTGTGTTCATGTGTGTGCCTATACACGAGAGTAGAAGGCTCTGCCTTCTGTGTATGTTTGTGTGTGTGCGCACGTGTGTGCATGTGTGTATGTGTTATGTGACATACACAAGACTAGGAGATTGTGCTTGTGTGTATGTGCGTACATTGTGTGCATACAAGAGAACATGAGAGCTCATGCATATACACAAGAGCTGGAGAGTGTGTCTGTGTGTGTGTGTGTGTGTGTGTGTGTGTGTGTGTGTAGTTCAGACTCAGGTGCTGTCCACAGTCTTTCTCACTGGGCTATGTAGGCTAGGCTGGCTGGCCAGGGAGCCCCAGACCCTCTGCGCCCTCAGCCCAGGGCTGTCTGCTACAGTGGAGTGCCCTTGACAGTACCTGTGCTTTTCTCTCTGGGTTGGGCCTTCCTCTTCCTCCTGGACATTAAGACAGGGTCTCAGTCTCTAAGTCTGTACAGATTACAGCCATCCTCCTGCCTCAGCCTCCCAAGTGCAGAGATTGCAGGTGTCTATGATTGGCTGGCTCTGGCCTGCTTCTTCTTTATAGCTGCTTGGTTTTCATTAAAGGCTATCGTGTTTTGTACTGTCTATATTTACACTGCTGGCCGTGTACCCTGGGAATGAGGAGAGGCACATGTGTATATAAATTCTGCCTTGGCTGCTGTTCAGCTGTGACACAGCATCTCTAGTTTGCCTTTCTTCCCTGGGGAACCTCAGACTGGCTTCTGTCCAGCACCGGGGACAAGGGCAGAAGCAAGGGTCAGAGACAGGTCACAGTAGCATTTATCGCTCATGAGAGTCCCCAAGGCTGTGCCTCCCCAGGGTGGGAGCTGGCAGCTGCGGACGTGCCCATGGTTAGCCCAAAGGTTACTGCGCCGTCTGTGACCACTGTCCACAGAATGCCTATCTGTCACCCAGGCTGCCTCACATCAGCAAACATCATCCAAGAAGGGGCCTCCTGTGCCCTCTACGTTGCCTATTCCCGCTGGACTTTGTTTCTGCGATAAAATAGACAGAATATCTCGATCCAAACAGAGAGACCAGACTTGGGCTCTGCGTACCTACAGAGAGGGAAGCTTTGGATTATAAAACTCTGAGGTAAAATGACTGACAGTTGAGAAAGGTGGAGGGAGGCAGGACTCTGGAGTCTAGAGCCAGCACTGAAAGGACATTACTATGACCAGGGAGAGTGGCCGAGGGTCTCACAGACAGCCTGGCCCCTTCATCTTCTGCTTGGAGACACACTGAGAAATCCTGCCTTCCTCTGGTGCGGTCCTCCAGGGTTCCTGTCCAAGGTGTGTCTGGCTGCGGGCAGAGTTCACGCCTCTTCCCTGAGACCTGGCCTACCCAGTTCTGTCCCTAGATTTTCCCTCCTCCGGCAGGTTCCTCACACCCATTCGTCTTCCAGCGCCAGAAGGCACGTGAACCTCAACACCGCGGCCTCCCAGACTCCTCAGACTCTAGGTTCTTTACCCTCTCAGGCCCCTGTAGCTTCAGTTCACTTTGTTCCTTGGCCCAGGCTCTCCCTTCCGGTGGCCTTTCCTTCCCAGGGTGTGACCCACCCTTCTTACATTGTCCCAGGCACCCCTCTGCATCTGCTAAATAGGAGGCAAACAATCGGACATGACAGTTCCCCACTGAGCCCGTGGCCTCGGGCGCCTGGGACACTAAGGCTGGAGGGCAGCAGTCACTTTGGGCAGGGGCACTGGCCCAGCCTGGGTGGTGGTTAGAAACCTTGGTCTGGGCCTGATGCTGCTGCCACTTAACTTCTGGTGAACTCTGTGCCTTTCTTTTCGCCCTGGGAAAGCTTTAGTCACTTTTGGCAGTTTTGTTCTGGAAGGTATGAAGCTGGTAGAGGGCTTGGGGAGGAGGGGGAGGGATTGTCACTGAGGTGGCAGTGAGAGGGGGAGGGGACAGTACTGAGCCCCTAGCTCTGTCTCATGATTGGGGCTGAGCCTTTGGCTCAGGCCTTTGGCAGTGCTTCCAAAGTTACAGAAGGTGCTGCTGTCCGAACAAAGGAGGTCAAGGTCAGCATGGAGGTCAAGGTCAACACAGAGGTCAAGGTCAGCACTGAGGCCAAAGCCATGTTTGCACAATTGCTTAAGAGCCAAGAGAGGCCCCTACAGAGAAAGCCCCACACCCTGCTTCGCCAGACCAAATTTTCAGGGGAAACCTAGTGTCTCTTTAAGCCAGCTAGAGTTGGGCCCTGGACCTGAGAATCACAGACCCTCTGTGGTCCCTTCTCTGCTTGGTTCCCTGACTGAGCACAAGGCTGCAAGGCCCTCAGGAGCCGGCCTCTTCCTTTTCCTGAGTCCATGGTTGTACTACCGGTTTCTTCTCCTGAGGGGTTCGCCCAGAGACTCCTGCCTTGACAGACCAGCGTCTGCTTCTTGATTTATCTATTCCTCAATGATTCAGTGATATTCTCTCTAGCCTGGAGTAACTGAGGAGACCTTTTATCCACAGGCCAGGCCCCTTGGGGGTCTCTACAAATTCAGACTTTCCCCATTTTAATTTGCTTGGCCAAAGCCAGTTAAAGCCAGAGTCTGGGCTTTTCTGCACCTTAGACTCAGCCTTGGAGACTCACTTAGCCTTCCTGGATGAAAAGGCTAATTATTTGCAGTTGCCCTGGCCCCTATAAGCACCCCTAGATCCCACAGCCTTCCGACCACACCCAAGCCTGCAGACAGGTTCCTGTTGGCACCCCAGACCCTGCCTTGGGTAGGACAGGCCTTATGAACGGTTCCTTTCATCTTCAGGGCTCTCTTCTGAAAAGATAAATTCATCCAGGACCGTGTCGGTAAATTTCCAGAGCTGTGCTCCTGGTCACTGCACCCCGTGTGGCAGCCCCGTGTCCAGGCCAGAGTCACCTGTACCACTGCAGGGGAATGTCTGTGGCTGGGCTACTCATATTTGCAGCTGCTTGTAGGTTGCTAAGGGGAAGATGGACTATTTGTTGGGTGTTTTCTCTTTCATTTCCTCCAACCATCAACATCTTTCCTTCCCAAACAGGAAGGTGGAGAAGCGCCCAGGACGTGCTGGGCTCTGACAGCTTTGCCACACCAGAAGGCCTGTGGATAAACTCTGGCCAAGCGCTGCTGTGGCTTAGCCCTGCTGTGGCCTAGAGTGAGTTACAAACCCAAAGGAGGAAGATTCCAGTCATTCAGAAACTTCACACCTGGGCCGAGGTGGTGCTTAAGCTTCAGGAAGGGGACAGGGCACAGCCCAGCCGGCTCCTTCACTCCTGAAAGGCCTCCTTGTGCCGCGCAAGTTTTGATGGTTACTTTTCTCATTTGTGCTTAACTTTCTGTGGTTCTTTTGCCCTCCTCTCCCTCCCCCAGGCATTCAGACAGGAGGGCACTATCACCCTCCAATGTAGCCTTAGGCTACGCCAAGGCACTCGGGCAGCTAGTTAAACCTTGGTAAGGGCAGCCATGGTGACTTGATCCCAATGGTGGTGGGGAACACTGGCCTGGACAGGGAAGAGTCGGGTGGTGGGGGGCTGGAGGGATGACTCAGTGGTTAAGAGCACCGACTGCTCTTCCGGAGGTCCTGAGTTCAATTCCCTGCAACCACAAGGTGGTTCACAACCATCTGTAAAGAGATCTGGCATCCTCTTCTGGTGTGTCTAAAGACAGCTACAGTGTACTTACATATAATTAATAAATAAATCTATTTTAAAAAAGAGTGGGTGTTGGGGTGGGCGTAGCAGAGGGGCAGCTGGGACTGAGTGAGGAGAATGGGAGAGTGGGAAGGGCCAAAGGGGTGGAGAACAGGCACAGCTCAGGGGAGAAAGGTCAGTAGATTGGAAATCTGACTTGCCCCGCCCCTGTCTGGATGGGGGCAGGGCGCGAGGGGGATGGAGACCGAGGTTTCTTAACATTTTGCTTTCTGATACTAGCCGGTCCCAGCCTGTCCCAGCCGGTCAGCTACTCCAGGCATGGCGAAGCCACTAGTACTTTAGCTGCACCAACTGACTGAGTCTCTAAGGGTTTTGCCGGGCGGTGGTGGCGCACGCCTGTAATCCCAGGCAGAGACAGGCGGATTTCTGAGTTCGAGGCCAGCCTGGTCTACAGAGTGAGTTCCAGGACAGCCAGGGCTACACAGAGAAACCCTGTCTCGAAAAAACCAAATCCAAAAATCCCGGCCCCCCAAAAAGGGGGGTTCAGAAAACAGATAAAGATGCTATTATCGGGACGTCCAGGACATCCGGCCACTCTGCGGGTCACAGGGCACCCTGGTCTGGAGATGCATTCCCACGCACTTCCAATGGGACCCAGAGCTGGGAAACTGAGGAAACAGATAGACAGGCCTGACAGAAACTCAGAGAAGTCCTCCCCAGCTCCTCCTCCCCTGGAGCTCCTCCCAGTGCCGGTGGGAAGCCTGGTAACCCCTCTCCCACGTGCTCAAATATCCCAAGGACACACTGAACGCCCCTGCAAGCTGGCCATGGCTGCAATGTGGCTGTAACCTTAATCTCAGTTAACCTCAGTTAACTGCCGCAGTGGGGGTGGGGTGGGGCGGGGGTGGCACTGTGTTCCCCATGGACCATGGATCTCTGTCACCCATCGGGGAGCCCTCCTCCTCGCTGGCCACCCCAGCTTAGTGTGACCCTCTGCGGCCTTGTGCCCGCAGACCCTGTGTTGCTTTGGGTGTCCACAGCTTTTCCTTTTCTCCTTTGCTGGTGGCTCCGACTGGGGCGTTTCCATCCTCCCCACACTGGGAACATCTCAACCCATCTGAGGGAGTGTTCCTGGCAAGTCCCCAGTGGAGGCCCAGAATGCTGCTGACTTAGCAAGCACATACCCCCCCTCCACCCACCCTCTCCCGCCCCCACTGAAGGGCTCTGTAGCAGGCCTAAGCATTGCAGGCAGGTCTTACCCACCCTCCTTCCCTCTCCCTGCCTAGACGGTTCGATGACATCCCCAAAGCTAACCCCAAGGTCCGTTCCCTTATTTAGCCACTGCCTCGTTCCCCAGACTAAACATCAAAGTCCAACAGTCGCTATTTGGTGACACAGGCTAATCTGTCCAGCCAGGATTTACCAATCCATCCTAGCACAGGCTACCCCTTTTTCTCCTTGAAAATCCAGCCCTGCAAAAGCCACCTGCTGCTTCTTGCTGTCTGCCTTTTCCCAATCCAGAGGCAGCTCTGCCCCCACCCCTACCCCATCCCACCCTACCCCTCCCCTCCCCCCCCCCGCCCCGCACCCCCTCCCTCCATGGTAATCAGTCTCCTTTGTGCTGAACATTTGGTGTCTGGGTGTGTCCTGTACAGACTCTGAAGGGACTCGCAGACCCTTCACTATCCAAGAATTCTCGGTCCCAAATGTCAAGAGTGGCGCCCGGGAGGAAGCCTGCTTCCAGTCGCTGGTTCTGCGGCTCCTTCCCCCTCACTGGTCCACAGCTGGCTGGATAATAAGGAACAGGAAGCAGCTCCCAGCTGCATTCCTGCCTTCACCTGGCGCCTTGTGGGGGAAGGGACGAGCCAATCTCCTATCCCAGGCAGCCCAGAGAGGGAGGGAAGCCCAGACCACAGACAGCTGGAGGATCTCCACTTTAAAGTGGACAAGAAGGAATAGCACTAATGACAATCTAGGGTCCCCCTGGAGCTGGCTGTGTGGTCCTCTAGAGGAAACACCCAGCCCAGAGCCAGGCCTGTGACGGGGTGATGATAAAGTCACTCTGGGCCTGGCCTCCTGTTACTCATTCCACAGCCTGGCAGCAAGCCAGAGAGGCTTCCCCTAGTGGGAGTGCCCAACATACGTGCAATCTTGTCATTTCCATCTGGCTTGGCGAGGGCTAGAGCTGGGACAGGTAGCCTCCTCCTCCTCAACATAAGGTCTTTGGTCTCTTGTGTGAGAGAAAGACCCCAATTCATGAACTCTGTTTTTCTCTCTCCTCCTGTGGGGACTCCCTGGAAGAGGCAGTGGGGTGAGGGGGAGGCTGCAGGGGCTCATACCCCCCTTCCCCAGCTCACTGCCTCCCACACTCCAGAAGGGGGAGGGGCTCCTGTTGTCCACCGAGGCTCCTGCTCTCCAGGAGCTGTCCTTCCTCCCCTCCTGCAGGACCCAGAGGGACGCCAAGGGACCGAGCTGAGGCGACTAGAAGCAGGAGTAACACCAGAATGAAGGCTGGCTTGACAAGGAACCATGGGGGAGGGGTTCCTCTCTGATCTCCAGAAGGATAGAGGAACCCCCAGAGACCCTGGGTCTCAAGAGCACCTTAGAGTCAGTTAGAAGTCTCAAGAGGCCCTGTTATGCGGAACAAGGAAAAAGTATCTCAAATGTCCTCAAGGTTCCCATTTCACAGATGGGTAATTGAAAACTGATGACTAGGCAGGCAGTGGTGGCCCACGCCTTTAATCTCAGCACTTGGGAGGTAGAGGCAGGCAGATTTCAGAGTTTGAGGCCAGCCTGGTCTACAGAGTGAGTTCCAGGACAGTCAGGGCTACACAGAGAAACCCTGTCTCAAAAAAAAAAAAAAAAAAAAAGGGAAAACAAACAAACCAACCAAAACAGGGTGTTGGAGGTAAGCACAGGAGCCCTGGCTATGCCGTACAGGAGCCCAGGCTGAGTGGCACAATGGTCTCTGGCTCTGGGGAGGAAACAGCTGGAAGTTGTGACCATCACAACGCCAATGCACAGGAGCAGAGGAATCTGGAACTTTTCCCAGTGCCACACCCCTCGTCACATCTCTCTTTGACAACACCACAGTCATCACGGTCATCACGCTAGGTGCTGAGGCTGGTCCTATCCAGGCACGGAAGAAGGGTGGGTGATGGGCCCTCTTCTGAGCATGCTCCCCTCTGACCCTGTCCGCAAAGGTCTTATTAAACCTTTCCCACGCCTCAGCCTTTAGCAGGCTGTAAGTCATTCCGTTTCATCTTCAGGATTGTTATACCCAGCATATGGGAGCGCACTCTCACTGTTCAAAGTGACGGAGCTAAGGAGCTAGCCGCTAAGCACCGGGCACTAGAGCCCCACCCTCTGCTGCACTATCCACCGCCATAGTCACATTCAGTGGAATTTAAATGAAACCTTCAAGTTCAGTTCCTCTACCCATATGACGGTGCACACCTATAATCCCCGTAAGTGGGAAACTGAGGCAGGAAGAGCTCCTTGAATTCAGAGAGTGAGCTAGGAGTGAGACCTCACGTCAGAAAACAAAACACCAAGGTCAGTTCCTTGGTTGCACGTCTCACACTTTGAGTGTCGCTTAGCCACATGGCTGGCAGTTAGCATATTGGGTAGCGTACCTGGACATTTACATCGTTGCTAAGCGCTCTATGGGGACAGAGCTGGTCTAGCCTGCTTCATTACACACCTGTCTTCTAGGCTACCTCATCCTGGGACTCACCATTCACACAGCGTTGTGGCCAGGACCCCACTGGACCTCACAGGACATGAAGTCCTTACAGCTAGAGCCCTGGAAAGGAGCTTCCGCAGAGCTAATACTATCGAGGCTGAGCAAGGCTCCACTGACTTAGGACTCTGCTCTTGGGCATAGTTGAACTGACAGATTTTAAAGTCACAGAATGTTGCAAGTGTGGACCTTAGGAAAATCTGACCCAACCCTTTCTTCTCAGACATGGCGACTGAGTCGATAGAGGGGTGGGGCGTGGCTCCTAGTCACAGACAGCGGGTAGCAAGGCCTAGGGAGTACCCAGACAAGCCAAAGATCACATCCTGATACACAGACCTGTCACCCTGTCACCCTGTCACCCTGCTGCCTGCTGGGCCTGCCTGTCCACGGGGAGCTGGGAGCTCTGATGGCTTCCCGCTTCTGCTACCACAGTCGAGCACAGAGCTGGAGGCCAGGTGGAGCTGTGGCCTTGCTGTCTGATGGCCAAGACTGGGGCCAGCCAGGACAAGACAAGGCCTCGGGCAAACCAGCAGCTTAGCCCTTCACCAGAGCCCATTTCTGCTGCCTTAGCTGCAGCAGGAAAGCAGCTGGGAGGCAGCTGTGCAAGGGCTTGCAGCAGAAAGGAAGCTGCGGAAGCCATGACTCATTGATGCTGAAGTGCTCCGGGAGGGGCCTCCACGGGGCAGGGCAGGATGAGAGATAGGGCTGGGGGTGGGGCTGGTAGAAGGACCATGAGGAGAGAAAGATGGGTTCACTTCCTTAAACACCAGTTTTCTGTCATTCTTTCTCTCTCTCTTAAACTACAGGTAGCTACTGCTGATTTCTTCTTCTTCTTCTTCTTCTTCTTCTTCTTCTTCTTCTTCTTCTTCTTCTTCTTCCTCCTCCTTTTCTTCTTCTACTTCTTTTCTTCCTTTTCTTCTACTTCTTTTCTTCTCTTCTTCTTTTTCTTCCTTTTTTACTTCTTTTCTCCTCCTCTTCTTCCTTTTCTTCTACTTCTCTTCCTTTTCTTCTACTTCTCTTCTTTCTACTTTCTCTTCCTTTTTTTACTTCTTTTCTCCTCCTTTTCCTCCTTCTCCTCCTCCTCCTCCTCCTCCTCTTCTTCTTCTCCCTCTCCTTCCTACTACTATGACTATCATCGTCATCATCATCATCATCATCATCATCATCATCATCATTAAATTTGGTGTTTCTGAGATAAGGTCTTGCAACATAGATCAGGTTTGCCTGGTAGCAATTCTCCTGTCTCAGCCTCCTGAGTGCTGGGATTACAGGCATGGACCACTGTGCTTGACATCTTTATAAACCACATTAAAAGAGATGCCTGCAAATCCTAAGAGAAGCGCCTCATACAACATTCTTGGCTGGTGTTCTTTGAAACTGGCTCGTTTAACAAGAGCAGGGCAGGACTGAGAAACTGGTGCCAGCGAGAGGTGCCCAGGGGGCCACGGTGGCGATGCAGCGTGGCATTCTGGGGAGACTCTGAGATGCAAAGGGTTAACTTGAGGAGTCTCCATGAAGCATAGGCCTTAGGTGAGCGCACGGATCCTGGTTCATTTATGGTAGCAAATGTACCTTACTCATGTGCAAAGGTCATAAGACTGGAAACTGGTTCTGATTCTATGCAACACCGCCTTGGTTTTCTGTAAATCTACAATTATTCTAAAAGCACAAAGTTTTATTTATTAAAATGAAAAAAATAGAAAGCAACGCCTATTACAGAGGGAAAGCAAAAGGTCACAAAAGATAAGGGCTGCTCAGTGTAGAGCGGGGAGGACAGGAGACTCCACCTTCAGCGGCACAGTTCCCACGGAGCCGCCTCCCTGCTGCATCTCTGACAAACGTGAGGAGGCTCACAGAAGGCACCCTGCGGCCCAACACCTCCTGGTAGGTGTTCTGGGAGCCAAATAAAGGTGGGGCGAAGTGGCCCACTGCAAGGGCCCGGAGAGCACAGGCCTGCCGTTTGAACAGTTGTGTCAGCACCAGAAACCTTATGCCCTCGCCTGGACCTCAGAGGCCAGCTAGGCACAGGATCCATCCCCATCAGCAGTTACAGAGTGCCGAGGGGCTGGCCTCTGGGCCGGCCTAGCTGAGGGAGCCTTCCTTTCCTTTCCAGCCTTTGTTGAAGAAGGGCAGGTTTTTTGTTTTTTTTTCTCCTTTGCTGAGTCCATGCCTTGCCCAAGCATGTTCTGTAACGCAGGTGACTCATGGTGGGAGCACCTCTGTGCCTCTGTGTGTGCCGCACACAGGCGTGTACACACACACACACACACACACACACACACACACACACACATAGGGAGAACCATTTGAGGGAGGGCCGGAAGCCAAGCCTTCCAGGAATACAGGTGAGGGACTGAGTAAAGCACTTGAGGGCAGTGAGAGGTGTGGGAGGGTGTAGACAGACGCAGGAACGTGTACAAGTCCAAGGAGGAGCCGTTTGCCCTGGCTCACTGGGTCAGTGAACGCACTTGGGTAGGAGGCGCAAACAGAGAAAATGAAACATCCTCGCTCTGCTCAGCACCGAGGAGTCAGACCCTGCCAGGTTATAAACATCAGACCAGGGCTCCCACAGTGACTAGGGTGCAGCCTTACCTGGGCCCTCCTGCCTCTGTGCTTCAGTTTTTCTGCAGAGCATGCATAAAACTATCTACTTGGGATTTGGAATGCTACAGTACAACCAAACCAAACAAAACCCAATGTCGTCTGAGTCATGCATTGTTTCTCAGGTGATAACTTCTGCTCACCTGCAGGACCAAGGAATGGGAAACAGCTGGCCGTGGACAGACCTGATTTTATTGAGTAATGGGCTGCTGCCGCAGGGACTGAACCTAGGACCTCATTTACACATGCTGGTCAAACGCTGGACCACTATCCCACCCCACAGCAAGAACAGCTTCAGAGGGCGGAATACCACATATCAGTGGGTCCTTCCTTCCTTCTGAAGTTTGGGAAAACTGAGGTCCCCAGGGACACCTGGGCTAAGATCTCCCAACTACTGACATTACTGAATCCTGGATCTGTACCGCAGCCCTGTTCTGTTGCTTCTCAGCCTTTTGGGATTTGGGGATGTTGTTACCAACCCTCCTGAGCCTGTGTCTCTGCCACAGCCCTTCTATCGCCTCTGAACCTTGTGGGACTTGGCGATGATACCACCCCTTCAGGATCTCATGCCCCAATGTCAAAGTAAGGGTGAGAGTTCAGTAAGCCACATTTCACCACCCGCGATCTCAATGGAATCTTCCAGAATAAAATGCCAAAGGAAAATAAAATGGCGTGTCTGGTACTTCCAGAAACCTTAAACATTAGACCAATTACTGAGAAAGTTTAGGAAGGTTTACATTTCTCTTTCCCATTTGGTTCTGGACATATAGCAAACAATTCTCACAGGAGTTTAACCCTTGTGGCCCCTCCCAAACTGCCTGGTGGAATCCACATGGGTCTTAACTCAGGAACTTGTTCTGTGCGGCTCGGCCCTTAGGATGTGGGCAGCTTTTTGAGGTAGCTGTGGCGTCTTCCTTAGCACTCAGCAACTGCGCATTTTCCTAGATCCTTCAAATGCTTCCAGGTTGGTCAAAATCTCAATCAACGTCCCAGGCTATCATCTCCATTTCCTCTAACTAGTGGCTTGACCCAACAGGACACTCATCTTAGGCGCCCTAAGATGCCTGGGCTGCTCTCTTTCCTAGGGAGAGAGGGCAGAGGGGGAAGGCCTGGTTTCTGCAGGTGAGAAAACACTAAGGAATTTTAGGAATCCTCACTCAGCAAAGTCACGTTCCAACAGGGTCCTGCTCTCTCTAGAGGTTGCTCTGTCCTGAGACTTTGCACAGGCTATCACATCCCCCACAGGGTGGTATTTTTGCAAGCCTCTTTCTAGGGAGGCCATCTTGGCACTTAATACACTAGTGCTGGGGTCAGACAAATGTGTCTGTGCACCAGGCCTCTTCTCTGATTATGGTACAGCAACGATCATCTGTAAAATGAGAGTGATCAGGGGTATCTTAGATGGCATTAGTGACTGGCTTACTAAATAGTGGCTGTCATCAATACGAGATTGGTACCCCTATGAAGCGGGCATGGGAAGGTGGTGAGTTCTAGGGAGCCGGTTTTGTTATGGTGGACTTGTCTGGGAAGCCCCCTGAGGCAGAGAGCCGGTTTCTGGTTTGTCAGAGCAAGTAATCGTCCCCAAATAATTAATTATAGGGTCATGTTTATTATGTAGGAGAAAAGGTAAAGGTGGATTCTCTTGCTAAGACTCACCAGAAGCCCGGGGAGTTTCAGAAGTGGGGGACCCTAGAGGCCTAATTCTCAGATAGGGCACCCCCAATCCTCCTTGAAGCTTGGGTTAGTTTGAATAACAAGATCATTACATTTCCCTGGTGAGCGCCTGCAGGGAGTTGCCTGCAGGGAGCTGGCCCTGGTGTTTCCCACTTCCTTTCAGCAGTGAAAGGATTCCCCTTCCTTCACCCTGAGTCACTGCCTCCTCTCAGACCCGGACCTCACAGACCTTCCGCCTTAGCGCGATGACTGGCGAAGGGGCATTCCCAGGAAACAAGAAATGCGGAGAGCTTCTGGGCATGGAAGTCACCACGCAGCTCGGGGAGAGAAGCCACAGAAGTTGCCGTTGACACAGCACAGCTTGCTGCAGACCCCACTACTTACCCAGGGCTCCTTGGCAGATGTCTGTGCGGGTGGCTCCTCCAATAATGAACTGGGGGTCAGTGCAGATCTCCTGGAAACAAACGCACAGAGCATGGTCAGCACGGTGGGGTGGCCGGAGCCTCGGTTCCCAGTGGGCGCCTCGAGCCCCTCCTCCTCACGATGTTGAGCTCTGAGGATCGTTTCATAGTCAGACCTCCATGCTAGGAGAAGGCACGTATGACCTCGCCCCATTGGGCCCTGTGTGTGGTGGCGGAAGGCTTCCAGGAAGTCATCAGACCCCACAAGCTCCGAATTCCCTTCAACCTGCTCCACTGTGCACCAGGGCCAGGGAACGCATCCAGCATCCTTCGCCAGGCTTTGGGACCTTCCACACTGTGGGGGCCCCCCCCCCCCCCGCACAATCTGGCAGCTTCTCTTCTGGGCCTGCACGCAAGTGGTTGGGTTTGCACGACATCCTTCCTTTGTCTACATTTTCCAAATGGCTCCTTCACATATCTTTTTCCTCTCCTCCAGGACGAAGAAGCCTTTTCTCCTCATTTGTCCACACCCCTCCCTTTGAGTGCTGTCCTAGAGCTTTGGAGAACCTCAATCTGTTGATACTCATGGGTCCTCCTCCATCTTTCTCATACGCGTGCTTCTTGGGGACAGGGGCTGAATTCTTCCCCCTCTGCATTCTTCTGGGACTTGGAGAATTCATGCATTCTGCACCTGCTGTGGAGCCTTATCTCTTGTAGCCCTCCGGGGACTCAGGATGGAGTCAGCTCCTATCATATGTTGAGGACACCCCAGGAGGTAAAGTGATTGCTCAAAACTTCCCCCATGGTAGAGACAACTGGGATTTGAACTCATTGGTGTCAAGTGCTAACACCCCTTTGCCTCTCTACAGCCTACTTGAAAGGGCTCAGCCCTCCCTCAGGCCCCTGGATGTGTTTCCGGACTCTGAAGAGCTCCACCCAAAAGCCACAAAGGAAGCCAGGGCTCAAATCTAAGCTAGTTTGCAGGAGTGTCGCATCTGCATAGCATGGCATTGACTCTTTTGTTGTTGTTGTTGTTTTGTTTTGTTTTGTTTTTGAGACAGGGTTTCTCTGTGTAGTCCTGGCTGTCCTAGAACTCACTTTGTAGACCAGGCTGGCCTCGAACTCAGAAATCCGCCTGCCTCTCCCAAGTGCTGGGATTACACACAACTCTGTCTACTAGGAGTCTTCTTCCCTGAGAGCCGGGTCTCTCCTGGCAGCCTCTAGCAACACACTGGCTCACAGGGCATGCTCCCTTCCCGCCTCTCCATCCGTCTGCCTGCCAGATGCAGGGCCAATGAGAAAGCACTTCTGTCCAAGCAGGGAAGCCAACTTTTCCTAAGGCACTTAACAGAGACTGCCTCGGGGTCTCCAGAGAAGTCCAGTTTAAACTCCACAACCTAGAGATACTTTAGGAAATTGGAGCCCCAGTCACAGCCCGTGGAACCTGGAATTAAACACGATGTACCCGTAGAAGCAAGGAGGGAGGGTTTGCGCCTTGGGTTCTGAGAAGCCAGTGAGAATCTCACTCAGCCCCGCCATTTTTTATTGCCTAAGGCCTAGGATGCTGGTAGGTCGCTTGACATCCTTCTGATGCTCGTTCTGCATCTGTACAATGGGTTTGAGGAAGACAAATGTACCACCCACACAGGACTCTTCTCAGGGTTAGGTGAGTGACCTTGGCAAGTATTCCATCCCGACAGCTGGGGGGACCTGATATGCCATCCTCAGTCGGTGCTGGGCCGCACGTGGCTGTGGCCTAGCACGGCCGCTGGCCTCAGTGTGGCTGTGGCTACGGTCTCATCTCTTTGCAGTGGAGAGCTCTCCTGCCAGTGTTATGACATTCTCTCAGGAAGAGTTATCAGCCCCCAAGCCACCAACATGGCTAGTCAGCTCCCTTGCCTGCCAGGCTCTCTCTGGATTCTTTCATTCTTTCTCTGGGAGTCACCTTTAACCCCTTCCTCTCTCGTGACTCAATCTCTAGCACACTCAAGTTGCTCACAGCCGAACAATGCTTAAATCAAGCCACAGGTGTTTGTGTTCTCTCTCTCTCTCTCTCTCTCTCTCTCTCTCTCTCTCTCTCCCTTCTCCACCTCTTTCTCCCTCCTCCTCCAATCTTCTCGTCCTTTAGACATCCTTTTTTTTTTTTTTTTTTTTTTTTTTTTGAGACAGGGTTTCTCTGTGTAGTCCTGGCTGTCCTGGAACTCACTCCATAGGCCAGGCTGGCCTCGAACTCAGAAATCCGCCTGCCTCTGCCTCCCAAGTGCTGGGATTACAGGCGTGTGCCACCACGCCCGGCTTAGACATCCTTTTTAAAGAAGTGAAACACCTGTTTTCCTTCCATTTCTCCTCCTCCGGGGTCTGCAGGCTGTCCGGTCCCAACCCCACCATCCACTGACACTGCTCTATTTCAGTCTCCAATAGCCGGCTAATGAATCCAGTAGGTACATTTTATTATTATTATTATTATTATTATTATTATTATTCCTGTTGCCTGGCTCCACCAGGGTATGACAGGACAGGTCAGGACAGCTAGCCCAGCCATGGCTGCAGTCCGGATTTGTTCTGAGCAAGTTTAACATTCCCGAACATTTTTCCGTTTCTCCAGCTGTCCAATGCTGTGTGGTGCGTAGCCTGCCTGCCTGTCTGCCCGCCCTAGGCGGTGTCCCTGAGGTGACTCTGGAGCTCTGTTCTACTCAGAAGGCCTAAGACACTATCACCTGTTGAAGGACATTTCTGCCCTCTCTGGGCTTCAGGGACAGAAACTAAGTATACTGTGCCCGGAATATAATAGGTGTTCAATATTTGCTCATCGACTGAGTGGGAGGTGTGTGGACTCAGATGTGTGTGGGTGGTGAATGCGCCTCAGCCTTGAGTTCCTGCTTTGACTTCCCCTCAGTGATGTGCTGTAACCTGGAATTGTAGGCCACATAAATTCTTCCTTCCCTTCAGGGTGTCTTATAACCACGGAAATGATAAAAAGTAAGCTGCAAAACAGTATGCAAGTAAGCAAGATGTTCTCCTGGATGTGAATCATCTCCCCAGGCAGGATGTCATCTGAGGCACACAATGACTATTCATTCATTCATTCATTCATTCATTCATTCATCTCCAAACAGTCAGTGGCTTGTTGTGGATGTCTTAATGCCTGGGCTAGAGCAAGCACTCCCTAAATGCTGGTGAATGAACGAACGAATGAATGAATGAATGAAGTTTAGACTTCCTCTCAGTTCCCTGGAAAAGTCAAGTGTGGGTCCCATGGGAATGAATGAGAGAATGAATGAATGAGTGAGTGAATGAATATTGAGAAGGGATGCCACCCTGGCAAGACCCTAAGAGCACATGTCAAATAACACAAAGCAGCTCAGCAGAGCAAGAAAACATATGTGACCGCATGTGTTCATGGTGACAACTCCAGGACAGAAATGAGCACAGGGGCAGGGTGGGGAGGGGCTCTCTGAGGAGGAGACTTTGAAAGAATGTAAATGAGCCAGACTTGTGGGAAGAGCCTGCCTGGGAGGTGAGAAGGGTGAGAGAGAAGAAGCGTGTCTCCAGGAACTCAGGCAGCTGTGGCAGCTGCACCCAGTAGGCTAAGGCCGCATCGTCCTATTTTTATCTTATTCATTTAATGTTGAGACACAGTCTTACTGTGTAGCTCAGGTTGGCCTCGAACTTACTAAGCAGTCAAAGCTACCAAGAGTCTTGAGGGCTGGGACCAAGGGTGTGCACCACCACGCCCAGCTGAGGCGAGGAAGAGAGAGCCAGTGACCCACCCTAGGTACCCAGGTGCTCTGGACCCTTTCCACAGACACTTTTCTAGTCTTCCTTTTCATTTATTTTAAATTTGAGTCAAGGTCTCATGAGGTCCAGGCTGGCCTCAAATGCACTCTCTGCATAGCCAAGGCCAGCCTCCATCTTCTTTTGGTATTGTTATTATTATTATTATTATTATTATTATTATTATTTAAATATTTATTTATTTATTATATGTAAGTACACTGTAGCTGTCTTCAGACACTCCAGAAGAGGAGGTCAGATGGTTGTGAGCCACCATGTGGTTGCTGGGATTTGAACTCAGGACCTTCGGAAGAGTAGTCAGTGCTCTTAACCTCTGAGCCATTTCTCCAGCCCTATTATTATTAGTATTAGTATTTATTTTGTGTGCGTGCGCTCATGCCATCGAGACTCTGCATGTGTGCCACATGTGGAGGTCAGAGAACAATTTGGGGGAGTTGGTTTCTTCTTCCAGGTGGATTCTGGGATAGAACTAAGGTCATTATGGATGGCCACCAAAGCCCTTACTCAATGAGCCGTCTTTGTGGCCCCAGGCTTTGAATCTCTGATCCTCCCATCTCTGCCTCTGGGTGCTGGAATGACAGACATACATTACCATGCGCCTGATTTTATGTGGTGCTTGGGATAGAACCCAGGGCGTCATGCATGCTAAGTAATGACTCTATCAACTGAGCTATACCCCGGCTAGTCTAGGGTACCTTCAGACTAGATTTGGGGTAACAAAAGCAGTCTGGGGGGACCAAGAGTATGGAAGCAGGGTATGAACGTCCATTGTCCTAACAGGAATCTAGAAGTTTAGACTTCCTCTCGGTTCCCTGGAAAAGTCAAGGGAGGGTCCCCATGGGACCAGCAGGGCTTCCACTGGAGACTGAAACCACAAGGGACAGGGAAGGGCTTAGGGGTAGAGACCCTGAGGGCTGGGACAAGAGCATCTAGGAGTGAGCAGAGGCTGCCAGGAGAGGACTTTAAGCCAGCAAAATGACAGTAACAGGATCTTTGGAGCCCTTCAATTTTTTAAGTTACCCGGGTAATTTGGGAGGAGGGATCCTCTAACTACACTTTGAGAAACAGGCAAGAGCCAAACTGGATAAATGTAACTTCTACAAGTTCTCGAGACCACCTATGTCAGCCCCTGTCCCCAAGCAGTCCCGAGTCTTCTATCCTACTCTGATATCCCCACCCCACCCCTACAGCTGACCCACGGGACCACTAGAGTCCAATAAAAGTTTCACCCCAGCGGCCCTGTGTCCCAGCCGCTTTGTGAAGCCGAAGGCGGCTTCCAGGGCGTGTCCACTAATGGGCTTTGGGGTCCCGTCCTGCCAAGCGCTCTGGGCGCTGCTTGGGGCAGGTTCACTGGGTGGGCCCCAGCCTGCCACGGGAGTCCCTTTAGCAGCAATCGTGGAGCACTACCAAACCAGGGCTACCGAGCCGGGGAGCCTGGGGTTCGCAGCCTCCCGGAACCCCGAGTGCCCTTCCAGGCCAGGCTGGCCTCTGCTCGTTCCCCGTTCCCCGCGCGCTCCCTACCGTGGGCCGCTTCCATTCGATGCCCCGAGTTTTGCTGGAGTAGGGCCCCAACTCCTTGAAGCCCAGCGACGACGGCAGGGCGGGGAAGGAAGGATCCTGGAAGAGCGCCCCGGCCTCCAGGCACTCGTTCCGCAGCGTCTCGTAGTCCTGGTTGAGGTACTTGACGGCTCTCTCGTGCGACCCCAACCCCTCGGCCGCCTCGCGGTCCCTGGCTAGCTTCATCGCGATGCCCGCCATGGTGCCGATCGGGAGGGCGCACTGCACGGAGAGCGGGGTCGCGGAGAGGCGGGGCGCGGCACTCGGCTGGGGCGCGGCCGGGCCTGGGGCGCTGCAGCGGACTGCGGGAGCCGCCGCTGCCGGGGATGATTCACCCGCGGGAAGCGCCGGGTCTGCGCACGGGGTGTGGCCTCCGCCTCTCCAGGCCTGCTCGGCGCCGGGCTCCGGACTCGGCCCGCCGGCGACCTGCACAGCGCCAGCCCGACCGTGGAGGACTGCGGGGCCGATGCTGCCACCTTCGGACGGCTCCCGGGATGGCGCGGCCCGGTGGCGGGGATGGGGGTGGGGATGAGGGGTGGGGCAATCGTAAGTTGGGGTTCGAAAGTTGAGATTCAAACCCCAGCCCGTGGAGAGGAAGGCTGGGCGAAACTCAGCAATGACTGTCCAGAAAACAGCGGGTGAGTCAGGGGCGGATGAGGGTGTGAGCGGGGCGACTAAGCCAGTTGCCACTCACTGGGTTCAGGATCCCAAGAGCGCTCTGCAGGCTCTGGGCACACCACCCCCTAAGACCTTGAGAAATGGCTACTGGTGTGTCCATCTTACAGATGAGAAACTGAGCCCTATAGAAGCTCAAAGATGTAACCTCCACAAATTAAATCTAGTCACTGGAAACACAGGGAGTTTAGGGTCCCAGGGCCTCTGCAGTTACTGAACAGTTATTTGCTTCTAAGTAGGGCTGTGCAATTTGACAAAAACCATCCATGCGTGTTAAATCTAAATTTCAAGAAAAGGGGGAGTGGGTTGTGTGGTTTTAGCATATGTAGCCCTCAAATATCACCTGAGGCAAAACTATGCTAGAATAATAATGTGACACTTATCTAAAACTCAGATTTATCTGGGTGGATTTAGAGTTGCTTGCTGCTGGGAGAGCATTTAGAACGGAGCCCCTGTTGGTGGTGGGTCCCACCGCTCTGTCTGGGGAGAGTTCCCAAGTCGCAGCTCACACAAAGAACATGGTTCTGGAATGAATACTGGGCGGGCTTAGTATCCGCTTGTGCTATGAATGGTTTAAAGCACGGGTTCTCAACTGGAAGCAACCCACAGGCACCAATGTGACCCAAGAGGTTTTTGACCCTAACTGCAGACTTTCTTCATATTGTCACAACTGGGACAAAAGAGGTTCCTGGCCGCTACTTGGTGGAAGCCTGGTGCTAGGAAAGTATGACTAGGTGGGGGCATCGCTCTATAGAGAAAACAGGAAGAACCATAGAGTCTGAAATATCTCTGTGCCAGGCTGAGAAGCCCTGGTTTGAACCTCATCTTGGTTCAGCATTGATGGTTTCCGAGATAGTTTGTAACTCTGGAAGTTGCAGGAAACTGTAGCAACTTGAAATACAGATGTGATATGCAAATGACTGTTCCTGGAAGAATCAGAGTCTGCCTCCCTGTGGCAAAGCCAGGGCTTGTCTGTCTGCTCTGCTACCTCACTCTTCTCTCCTGTGCATGACAGGTTAGCTGTCTGGTGGCTTCCCTCACTTCCCTTTTGAATCCTGAGCCCAGAAGAAATCAGGGTGGGGCCAAAGGAAATCAGATGGTGGGAAAAAATGAACAACTTCTGGGAAAGGGCTGTGAAGCTTAGAAACCATTGCACTACAAGCAAACGCCTGATGCTGAGCGTGGTAGCCCGTGTCTTTAAATCACAGCACCAGGGAGACAAGGACAGACAAATCTCCATTCCAGGCAAGCCTGGTCTGCATGAAGAGTTCTAGGCTAGCAAGGGCTACACAACAAGACCCTGTCTAAAAACCAAAAGCACTTTTTATGGGAGATCTTTCCATAAAAAGCAACCAACAGACTGGGAAAAAGATCTTTACCAATCCTACATCCAATAGAGGACTAATATCCAATATATACAAAGAACTCAAGAAGTTAGACTCCAGAGAACCAAATAATCCTATTAAAAAATGGGGAACAGAGCTAAACAGAGAATTCTCAACTGAAGCAACTCTAAGGGCTGAGAAGCACCTAAAGAAATGTTCAACATCCTTAGTCATCAGGGAAATGCAAATCAAAACAACCCTGAGATTTTACCTCATATCAGTCAGAATGGCTAAGACAACAACTCAAGTGACAGCAGATGCTGGCGAGGATGTGGAGAAAGAGGAACACTCCTCCATTGTTGGTATTGCAAGCTGGTACAACCACTCTGGAAATCAGTCTGGTGGTTCCTCAGAAAATTGGACATAGTATTACCTGAGGACCCAGTTATACCACTCCTGAACATATACCCAGAAGATGTTCCAACATGTAATAAGGACACATGCTCCACTATGTTCATAGCTCCCTTATTTATAATAGCCAGAAGCTGGAAAGAACCCAGATGTCCTTCAACAGAGGAATGGATACAGAAAATGTGGTACATTTACACAATGGAGTACTACTCAGCTATTAAAAACAATGAATTCATGAAATTCTTAGGCAAACGGATGGAACTAGAAAATTTCATCCTGGGTGAGGTGACCCAATCACAAAAGAACACACATGATATGCATTCACTGATACGTGGATATTAGCTCAAAAGCTCGGAATACCCAAGATACAATTCACACACCACATGAAGCTCAAGAAGAAGGAAGGCCAAAGTGTGGGTGCTTTGGTCCTTCTTAGAACGGGGAACAAATACTCATGGGAGCAAATATGGAGACAAAGTGCAGAGTAGAGACTGAAGGAAAGGCCATCCAGAGACTGTCCCACCTGGGGATTCATCCCAGATACAGTCAGCAAACTCCAACACTATTGTGGATGCTAAGAAAGGCTTGCTGAAAGGAGCCTAATATGGCTGTCTCCTGAGAGGCCCTGCCAGAGCCTTACAAATACAGAGTCAGATGCTTGCAGCCAACCATTGCACTGAGTACAGGGTCCCCAATGGAGGAGTTAGAGAAAGGACTGAAGGAGCTGAAGGGGTTTGCAAGCCCATAGGAAGAACAACAATATCAACCAACCAGACCTCCCTCTCCACCCCCAGTCCCCAGGTCCCAGGGTCTAAGCCATCAACCAAGGAATGCACATGGCTCCAGTTGCATATGTAACAGAGGATTGCCTTGTTAGGCATCAATGGGAGGAGAGGTCCTTGGTCTTATGAAGGCTTGATAGATGCCCCAGTGTAGGGGAATCGGGGGTGGAGAGTGGGTGGGTGGGTGGAGGAACACCCTCATAGAAGCAGGGGGAGGGGGGATGAGATAGGGGATTTGGGGGGGGGAACTGGGTAAGGGGCTAACACATGTAATGTAAATAAATTAAATTAAATAAAACAAACAAACAAACAAACAAAACATGAGGTATCTGGTTATTCCAACTGTATTTATCGAATAAAATCTTTTAAAATGTGATCATTTTATATCAATACAGCAGTCATAACGTTAGTTTTAAGAACGATTCATATGTATATTAGCCTCGTTTCTGTGCCTGTTCTTGTCTTTAACCGGGTGTCCACTGGTGCCCAAGGCTGACCCACTGCCTCACTCGCTCAGACTTCACTTGGGGTTCTTTCTTTCTTTACTGGTCCCTCAGCTCTGTTCCCCACAGGCGCGCGCACGCGCGCGCGCACACACACACACACACACACACACACACACACACACACACACGGCTTTCAGCCCACCGTCACCAGCTTCAGGGAAGGGGCTGACGACAGCCAGAACATCCCCTGCTTGGCTGTCATTTCCAGTGTTTCTCCAGCTTCTCTTCCAGATTCTCCCTGACTCTGTCCCTCCTCTGCCACAGGAAAATGAGCCTCTTCTCCCTTATTCTTCTGTTTGAATCTGAGATACTTGCAGAGTCCTGGGGTGGAGCAGAGAGTGGGGCATTCTGCTTAGGATCATGGTCTTTCTTTGGAAAGACAATCTAATCTCTCCCTACCTAAATATGACTTTGATCTCCTCTGACTTCAGGTTTCAACTTGCAGCACATTGCCTGATGGGCACACTGCTTGTCACCTGGCTCTGTCTTTGTCCTGTGTGACCGGAAGAATGGAAGACCTATGACAGCAGTCCTTGGTAGTTCAGGAGTTTCTTGTGCAATGGTTTTAGAAGCTTCACAGCCCTTTCCTGGAAGCTGTTAACTTTTCCACTATCTGATTTCCATTGGCCCCACCTTGGTTTCTTCTGGGCTCAGGGCTCTTGGGAGAAAGTTTGTCCCAAACCTGACATAGCAGGAAGTCTGTTCCCTGCTGGAGGAAGTTCCTCTTCCCTGGTAGCTGGAGGCCAGGCCCCCCCACCCCCCAATCCTAATCCTTCAAGCTGCAAATGTCTGGGCAGGCTGCACCCATCACTGCCACGGAGTCAGAAACTTGCAAGACTGAAGCTTTGCAAGGCTGAGGCAGAAGAATGTCTCTTCTCACCCATGGCTTCCTCTTCCGGTTTAGTGACACCCGTCATGGTGCGTTCAGGCAGGGCAGCCGACCTAGCCAACTGTGTGCATAGAACTCTGCTCCCCAAAGGCCCCAGATGGTCTAGAGCTGCTGCAACAGCTTTGCAGACACACAGAGTAATGACTGACCTCACTGTTTGGACAAGGACCAGTTTGTAACCTGAGTCAACTCTGTTCTTTATGCTTCTCAAAGCTTCCCTCACCATGTTTTCTCAGGGGAACTGGCCCAGTCTTTTCTTTCTGTGGCCACGTGACCCCTGTCAGGGAACCATAGAGATACACTGATCCCCTCTTTCCAGATGAGTCATCCAGCCCAGAAGGGGAGCGGTGAATCAGAAACAGCTGGCACAGCTGGAATATGAGGGTGAGGGAGAAAGTGAGGAGAGAGAGAGAGAGAGAGAGAGAGAGAGAGAGAGAGAGAGAGAGAGATGATGCAGTTTTTGTTGCACTCACAAACTTCAGAGCTGGCAGCAGGAAATTCGCTCCCCGTTTTAGGAAGACTGTGGCAGCAGCTGACGGGTGGTGGAGTAAGCCTTACTCTGAAACCCTAGACCACAGCGGGGCCTCCCTTTCTGGCTTCAGACAGCAAAGGCAGGTGGAACACGAGGCAAACCTATACCTTCCTCTTCATCCTGTTTCAGGTCTGTGGTATGACTCCAAAGCAGATCACAGACTACATGGATTCCACGGTGTTACCGGAATCCACTTGGAGCGCAGCTCAGCTGGTAGACCAGTTGTCTAAGTGTGCGCAGGCCCGAGTTCCAGCCCCTGCTTCATCAATATGCAGGAGACAAAAACAAAAGACCCAGGTTTGTGGGTCACGTTTCTTTGAGCGTGAGTGTCCCCCACGGGCTCAGAGGGGGAATGCTTGGTCCCCAGCTGGCAGCTCTATTTCGAGAAACGTAGAAACTAGCACTCGGGGCTTAGTGAGAGGAAGAAGCCACTGGAAAGTGGCCTTTGAAGGGTATATGTGGCCTTCAGGTTCTTCTCTGATTGTGTCCTGTCTACAATGAAGCGAACAGCTTTCTCCTCTCCAGGCTCCTGCCTCCACAATGTTCAGCCTGACCTCAGCCCTAAATCAGTGGAACCAGCTGAACACAGACTGAACTCTCTGGAATCCTGAGACCACACAAGTCATTCCTGCCTTTACTCTATTCTCCCAGATGCTTGAATCACAACCATGGAAAACTGAGGAACAGGTAGTGTGACTTCCTTTCCTCTGGAGAGATTATATTTATTAGGATTTATTCTTCCCTCAAGACTGCAGTGTGTGTCATGAACGTAGAGAGGCTTTCAGGAGGGTGTCCGAGAGCCGAAGAGGAGATCAGACAGGTTCTCTTTAATATTACAAATGCGAAAGGGCTGGGACTGGAAGAGGAGAGCAAACAGTTGGAGTCAAGTTCCAGATGTCCAGATGCTTTCTGAGCCTTTGCCTGTGTCTCCAGCCTGCAGGCAGGGCCACAGATGAGGGCACACCTTATTAGCAAATGCCCTCCCAAAGAGGGACCTTCATAGGAGCTTCTCCTAAGGCAGATTTGCTAAGGATAAATTACGTCTTCACTTGGGGGATCCCTTGCCATTTCCAAAATGCCAGCCCCTGCCCCCATCTTATCTGCTTCTTAGACCTGATCATTTTTGTCAACTTGACACCAACTGGAGATAACTGGGGGATGGGAGGGTTCTCATTTGAGGAATTGCCTCCATCAGATTGGCTCCTGGGTATGTCTGGGGGTGTATTTCCTTGATGACTAATTGATAGAGGAGGACCTATCCCACTGTAGTGAGTGCCCATCCCTAGACAGGTGGGCTTGGGGTTGTATAAATAAGGTAGCTGAGTGTAAGCCTAGGGGCAAGCCAGCGCATAGTGCTTCCATGGGGCTCTGCTTCAGTGGTGCCTGTCTTGAGATGCTGCCCTGACTTCCCTTCATGACGGATGTGGTAGTTTGAATAGGTCTGGCTCCCATAAGACTCAAGGGTTTGGATGCTTGGCCTGTAGGAAGCAGCACTATTAGGAGGTGTGGCCTTGTTAGAGGAAGTGTGTCACTGTGGGGGTGGGCTTTGAGGTCTCTTTTGCTCAAGCTACAGCTAGTATGGTGCACAGTCTCTCTTTGCTGGCTGTGAATCAAGATGTAGACCGCTCAGCTGCTTCTCCAGCACCACGGTGGCCTGCGTGCCACTATGTTTCCCTTCATGATGATAATGGACTAAACTTTTGAAACCATAACCCAGTCCTAAGTAAATGTTTTCTTCTTATGAGAGTTGGCTTGGCCACAGTGTCTCTTCACAACCATGAAACCCTAACTAAGACAATGAATCCATAGGGTGAAATATGTTTTTTTCTTCCACAAGTTTTGCTTAGTTGTATTCTATCAGAGCAACAGAGAAGCAAACTTGTCTGCTCCAGTGGGAACCCACTGCCTACTTTGCATAGTCAGAGTTGTTACAAGTATCAGCTCATAAGAGCTGTGAATTGTTTGGGAAACAGCAGGAGCTTAGGTGTTGCTGCCGTTAAAACCATCATCATCACCCCCACTGCCAGCAGCCATAGCGATGTCACCTCTGTGTAGGAGGAGCACATGAGTACTGCATTGATTCTCTATCTTCATAGTCCCTGATGAAGAGAACAGATACAGAGAACTACACTGCCCGCTCTCTGGACACCACAGGGTACCAGAGAGGTGTGGCCCCTGCACGGTTTCCATCGGTAGCATCCCAAGTCCTCCAAATCAATGTTTCTAGCCAGGGCAAGCTGCTCACTAAGCAAACAGCCCCAAGGCAGCCCCCAAGACTCTCCCTTGCAACTCCATCTACAGTCTGCATTTTTTCAATTCCCAAGTCCCTCCTAAGTAGACATTCTAGAACTTCTTAGATATATGGCTCAAGTTCACATGGCAAGAGGCCAGTGTGCTAATTGGTCATTTGGCTCCTGAGTGTACAGCCTGGATGTTCAGTGTGTAATTTCTCCAACACGCCAACCACATCAGTGCCAGTTTCCCAGTGCTTCTAGCACCCATCTTCATCCAGAAGCATCCCTGGGTATATTAGCACCGAGTCAGTCACCTTTATTACTGTTGTGTACATAGAAAAAGCCACCCAGGGTCTGTTTTGGTTCTAGTTTGTAACATCCATTCTGGTAGTGGGAACCTGAGGTGTCTTATCACATTGTATCCATGGTCAGGAGGCAGACATGCATTCTGGTGCCCAGGTCCTGCTTCTCCCATTTATCAGTTTGGGACCCAGCCCATGGGAAGGATCCACCCACATCTAGAGTGAGAGAGTGGGTCCTCTTTCCTCAGTTAAGCCTTTCTGGAAGCATCCTCAGACACACCCCAAAACTCATCCTTGAGTTGTTTGCAAATTCATGCAAGTTGACAGGGGAGGTTGAGCACATCACTGGGTTTGCTCGGTTATGGTCTGGGGGCATTTGCAGTTACAGGAACATGCGTCTGCCTGGACTCTTCACCCAATTCCATTCCTTTTCTCAGTCAAAGGGTGAGAAGGCCCATTGCCAAGAAGAGGTACTGAAAACACGGAATAGCTTCTGCAGCTTTGGATGCTGAGCTAGTGGAGAGGAAGCTGATATTGGTCCTGAAGCAGGAAGTCCATCAGCCATTAATCATTCAGTGGATGTTGAAGGGAGCTTATGGGGGTTGCAGATAAGGAGCCGAGGGGCCAGGACCCTAGAATAGTAAAGGGACAGGAAGGGTTTGGGAAAGGCCAACCACCAAACTAGTGAATCATCTTTCTGCTCTTCTGACAAGACATCTAAGACAATCAGCTTAAAGGAGACAGTTTATCTTGGCTCCTGGTTTCCTAGGCTCTGTTTTGTGGTCACCTGGGCCTGTGGGTTTGAGCCGATGCTGGCATACTCTGTCATAGCAGGGGTATGTGGCAGGGCTGTCTACTCACCTCCTGGCCTCTAGGAAGCAGAGAGAGGCAGGAGAGGCCGGGCTCTCAATAGCCCCTTAAGGGGTATGCTCCCAGTGACCAAGTGTACTTGCTTCTTTTCTGTTGGTGTGATAAATTACTATGACCAAGACAACTAATAGGACGAGTTTATTTGAGTTTACCGATACAGAAGGATAAGAGTACTTGTTGCTTTTGCAGAGGGCCCGGGCTTGGTCCCCAGAACCCATCCCCAACTCCAGTTCCGGGGATACAGTGCCCTCGTCTGTATGCAGATATCAAGATATCATGTATCGTCTTGATACAGGTATCAAGCATGCATGTGGTGCACACACATACACATAGGCAAAATATTCATGCACATAAAATGAACAAGTCTAAAAAATAAATATCCAAACCACAGCAATCACCCGATCGATATGCTAGGCCCTACACTGCCTCTGGTGTCTTTGCTTTATGCCCATAGAGACGTGGTTCATACACTTCCTCTGTTTTCTGCTGTGTTTCTCCCTGGGGTCAGGTAGTATTGTTTCTCCCTGGGGTCAGTGACATAGTATAATTGCTGAGGTCTCATTTATTGTAGGGCTTTGATTTTAAACACCCCTCTGCTCACAGCTCTTCATCTGCAGGCGTTTGCTATCCCTCCATCTGCCAGGGGGCGACTCAGTGAGCACACTAAGAATTTGTTTGACCATGGATCTGAGCCAGTGTCTTTGTCTTCTTAGGCCTCAGTTTCTCTGTGTGCGAAAGGGACCTTAGTGCTGACAAAGTGCTCGGTAACTCTCAGGTGGACTAAAGCTCAGGCTGCTGATGCAATGCGGAGGAGGGCTTGAGCTTACTCTGTGCAGACATGGCTCTGGCTGGGCCATACTTTCCCGGGATGCTTCACAATGTGAGATCTGCATCACAGAAACCAGGGTTAGATAGAACTTTAGGGGTGCTCTAGTTGCAACTTGATTCTGTAAAGCAGCCCAAGTGTCATGAGATGTCAGTGGGCGTTTTCTGTGTGTATGTGGGTCTGTCATTTTTTTTTCTCAGCCAAGTGATATTGGAAAAAGTTTCACATTCAATTTGCCTCTTGATGATCCATAATGCTGTTAATATGTTAAGGACTCTGACAAGCCCTATTGCAAAGATTTATGCTTAACTTCATGTACCGATTCAGGTCCGCTAGGCACAATGTTGCTAAAAACAAACAAACAAACAAATAAACTAAACACCTAGAAGGTAGAGGTTGTGGTTGTCAACTTGATACACCTAGGTTGAAGAACTGCTTCCAGTAAAGAGGGTGTGTCATGTTCTTGATTACTAATGGGTGTAGGAGGGTCCAGCTCACAGTTGCTATCTCTGGGCGAGTGGCCTGGGTTATATGAGAAAGCCAGAAGGAGCAAGCTAGCAAGCAGTGTTCCGCAGTTTCTGCTTCAAGCTCCTGCCTGGAGTTCCTACCTTGGCTTCCCTCTGTGATGGATTGTATCCTCTACGTCAAACAGAACTTTACTTGCCCCGAGTTGAGTTTGATTCTGCTTTGTATCACAGCAACAGAAAGCACACTGGAGCAGACATACAAGAGAGCTGAGCATGGTGATTTACATCTGTAATCTCAACACAGGGAGGTTGGGCGGGGCATTGCTATGTGTGGCCAGCCTGGGCTCTAGAGTAAGACACTGCTCAGAAAACGAAACAAGAAAAGATGCAGGAGGCTTTGGGGTACCAACTGTGGAAATATAGAGAGCAGGAGATAGGGGCGCCTTCAGACCCTAAGGAAGATCTTCCAAGAAAGAACAAGGAGAGAAGAAAATACCACAGGGCAAAAGGACACAATGTAGCTTGGAGGGAAACACAATGTAGCTCAGAGGAAACTCAGCGGGGAGACTTCAGAACAATGACGGCTTGGTGCAGGCCCACCTGGGTTGCAATGGACAGCCCAGAACCTCTGTGTGAGTTGGAGACGCGTGGGGAGTCCAGGTCTCCTTCTCAAAGGTGTGACACATGTTCGTTCATTAGATCATCACGGTAGCCCAGGGAGCCGTGTCTTGCTATCGTGGCCATTTACAGTTGGGAAAATGGCGGCATCTAGAGATTCGTTTGCTTCCTTAGGCCCATGTGGCTGGATTGTGAAAGCCAGCTGCAGCTGGGGACTCTGACCCTGGATGTAGGACGGGATTTTACATCAGTCCCAGGAGAACTAAGGCCCTGAACTCACTGTCACACACTGCGGGCTGCAGGGCTGGGTGTCACTAGTCACTTCTGTGGCTGCCGGATGCTCTGACCCTTCCCCTGCCCCTCCCGGCGGACCCTTTTCTCTTCCCTCCGGGTTTCCCTTCTTCTGTCCTGGATACACTGCCTTAAACACCCCACCCCCGACAAACCCCCTCCACTTTCCCTGTGTTTGTGTCTTCTTGTAGGACCTTTTGCCTTTTCTGTCTCAAAACATGCCAGGCTGGCTTTTTTTTTTAACTTGCCACCAGGGGTCACTTGTGAGTACAATCGGTGGAGACTTCCACCCGTCTGTCCCCTCTCCCCGTTCTTTCTTCCCACCCTTCCCTCTTTCTCCTTCCTTTTCCCTTTATTCGCCCAAGGAGGAGGTTTTAATGTGGACTTGGAGTTGTTCACTAGAACTTTAGCTCGCTCTCTCAGGGCCAGCTGGAGGAGGTTCTGTGATGCTCCTTCATGCTCCCGTAGGATCTTAAATCCTGGGGAGCCGCTGCTTGCACCCAGCCCTTCTGGAGAGGGAGCCTGTGGGCTGTTGGAGGCTCTGCCCATCAGCACCTAAAAGAGAAGAGGGAAACCCTGCCTGAGGCCAAAAAAGGGCATAATCGGAGAGGAACCTCAGAGCTGAGCCTGGGACTGGGGCATACTCAGCCACAACTTCTGACTCAGAGCACGGGTTCCTTAATATTCACAAGAGCGTTTCTGAGCGGGCTGGAGGGCAGGGCCTTCCCGCTCATCTAGTCCACTATGCGTGGATGAGCGGCTGGCTGCCGGCGGCCCAGCCCTTTTGGGAGGACTTGGTGTCAGCTGGGGATGGGGCTCCAGACTCCACGGAGAGCTCCTTGGGCTGTACCCAGTCTGAATGGACAGAGGGTGTGGTTGAGGCCCAGTCCTGAGCAGGTTCTGCAGGGAGGCCTCCGCCTCCTGACTCAAAAGGGAGTGCCCAGAGCAGGCTTGGCACTAATTGAAATGCAAATCACACCAGGACCAGAGCTTTTCCACTTGTCCCCTGAGACGTGAGCTCACAAACCGGAAGTCACTGTGGAGGAGCGAAGCCGGTCTCTTAGCGTTGTAAACTTTAATTCTGTTCAATGTTTTATTATTTTTATTTATGAGTGGGGAGGGCTGCATGTGCCTCTCACAGGGACCAGAGGGGAGCAGGGGGTGTCTCCCTGTACTACTTTCTGCCTTGTTCGTCTTTGGTTGAACCTGTAACTCACTCGAATTTGTCAGCTAGCCAGCCACGCCCTAAACCCTGGCTAATCTCCTGTCTCCACCCACCTCAGTGCAGTGGTTAGTGGTTAGCGGTGGTGCATGCAGGGCCACTCCCAGGCTTTAGGTAGGCGCTGGAGTCCAAACTGTGGGCCTCATACTTACACAGGAATCCTGTACCACAAGCACTCTCAACAACCCAGCCACCTCTCCAACCTCATTAGTTCTTTTTATATGTCCCCTGGTATCACAAATGTCTGCCAGACTGTACACAAGTCTGAGTTTCTCTGCTCTTTCTCTCTCTCTCTCTCTCTCTCTCTCTCTCTCTCTCTCTCTCTCTGTGTGTGTGTGTAACTTTTTATTAATATGCATTAGTTGTACAAAACAACTGATTTCATTGAGACATTTTCTCTCTCTCTCTCTCTCTCTTTTTTTTTTTTTTTTTTTTTTTTTTTTTGTTTTTCGAGACAGGGTTTCTCTGTGTAGGCCTGGCTGTCCTGGAACTCGATCTGTAGACCAGGCTGGCCTTGAAAAATCCGCCTGCCTCTGCCTCCCAAGTGCTGGGATTAAAGGTGTGCACCACCACCACCCGGCTCATTGAGACATTCTCACATATTCACATAAAGGACTTTGATAACAGTATCCCACCCCACCCCCATCATCTCCTCTCTTGTGTCTTTTCCTCTCTGCTGTCTCCTTTGTCCCTTATTTGCCAACCTGGGTTCCTTCTGCTATTGTTGTTGTTGTTGTTGTTGTTGTTGTTGTTGTTGTTCTGGTTCTGGTTCTGGTTCTGAAGCTGAGTGTAGTGGCACCTGTCTGTAATCCTGGCACTCCAGAGGAGAAACAGGGATCAGAGAAAATACGTGTGTGTGTGTGTGTGTGTGTGTGTGTGTGTGAGAGAGAGAGAGAGAGAGAGAGACAGAGACAGAGACAGAGACAGAGACAGAGACAGACAGAGACAGACAGACACATAGAAACACAAAGAGAGAGAGAGACACACAGGGCAGGGGGCAGGGAGAGGAGGGGGGCAGAACTGGCTCGCTTTGCCCAACATGATCATCTCCAGCGTCACCACTCACCTGTGCACAGTCCAGCTTCACTCTTTGTGACTGGGCAATACTCCAGGTGTGAAGGCAGTGCCTTTTCTTTGTCCATTCATTCGCTGGGGGACTGACTCCTGACCTGGCTGCCTCCCTGACCGGCTGCTATGATTGGTGCATCACAAGTACAGAGTGTAGGTCTCTGCTGTAAGCCGACTTACATCCCTGGGCTTGATTTAGATTGATCTTATAGCCGTTCTATTTTTATTTCTATGTTAATATTTTTCTAACTACACATTGTCTATTCCAGAGTGTATTCTTCAGTCTCTCCAAGTACTTAACACTTTCACTGTGGTTTCTTGCTCTATTTATTTCTAGTTTTATACAAGAAATTTTAAGGTTATTTTCTTATTTGCTAAAACTTATATTGTGCCCTTGAATTTGATCTACTTTAGGAAAGGTTCCATGTGCTGAGAAGCATGTGCATTCCATATGTTTGATGGAATATTCTGTAGATGTCATTCAAGCCAGCCCCATCTATGGCATAGATTGGGTGAGCCATCCATACATGAAAATGGAGTAATTAATCGGGACCCATCTCATGTTTTACATTATAAAAGTGAAGCCTGGATTGTGTTGGAGACCACAGAATGCTGGAGAGGCTGGAAGTGTGGGATATCTGTCAGAGAGAGCAGCAGAGAGGGAATAGAACCATCCCAAGAGAGAAGTGTGTTGCAGTCGTCTGAGCTGGAAGGGGAGCCATCCAACCCTTTGATACCAGACATGGAGTTATAAGATTTGAACTTTTCCCCGTTGTGTTTCAGGTCAGGCTTACTTTGATTAGCATTTCCTTGCTATGCCCCTATGGCCTCCCTTTTGGAATGGTAATGTACAATCTGTGGCACTGTATGTTAGGAGTACATGATTTGATTTTGATTTTACTTTAGTGACAGTCAAGAGACTTTGGAGTTTTAAACTATATCTAGACTGTGAAAGACTATGGAGACTCTTGAAATTGAACTAAAACAGAGTCGGGGAGTGGAATGTGGTTCTTTGAATGAGAATGGACCCTATAAGGTTCCTAGTTCATTTATTTGAATATCTGTTCCTGTTGTGGCACTCTTTGGGAAGGATTAGGAGGTGTGGCCTTGGAGGAGGTGTGTCACTTGGGTGTTTTCAAAGCCTTTGCCATTCCTGGTTAACTCTTTCTCTCTCTCTCTCTCTCTCTCTCTCTCTCTCTCTCCCTCCCTCCCTCCCTTCCTTCCTCCCTCCTACTTTCGAAGAAGGATGTAAACTCTTTGCTACTGCTTCAGCACTGTGCTTGTCTGCTGTCGAGCTTCCTGCCACGATGGTCATGGACTGTAACCCTTGGAACTGTAAGCCCCAATAAACTCTTTCTTCTATAAATTGCCTTGGTTATGGTATCTCTTCACAGTAATAGAGAAGTAACTAAGAATAAATATAAGAAGGGGAAACACAAAACAAAAATCTTTAATAAGATAAATTGAAAATACTTTTTAAAGTATCCATAATTAAATGTACAAAGAGGGAATCACAAGCGGTGTATTGCATGCTGTGCTGAGTTGAACCGGGGATGAGCCTGTCTGGTGTTTGTCAGATCTATCTTAACATCAGTAACTCTGTTCTTTGTACACAGGGAGCGTCTACTGGCTAGACACCCCTGGCTTTGTAATCTGTGGACCAAACAGGCTCTTCCACTTTTACGGGACACCCCAGTTTGTACCCTCTGGCATAGGGGATGTTCTGGCTGAGTGTGTTTCCTAAGTGTATTGAGAGTGCATGGGAAGACCTGTCTTCACACTTTCAAAGCCCTCTAAGCATTCATTACCCTGCTGGAGATACGCAGCCATAGATACTGAGCATTCTTCTGGCGCTCCAGAGTTATCTGACATCAGAAGCGAACCTTACAGCATATAGCTGGCTGCAGAGACTGGTCTGCTCTGTTCATCTGTTGCTCGGGGCTACCTAGCTCTGGAGCTATTCTCAGTCAATGATGTGTGTTCTCAGCCACCAAGAGAGGAGCCATCTTCCCTACTGCCTGAGTCAAACCACACACGCTGCTTGTACTTTTTAGCTTCCCACCATCTGACCTTCCCTCTCCCCATAACAATCTCTCAGGGTTTTCTTCTCACCTTGGGTCTGTGGAAGTTTGAACTAAAGCCTCAAGACTTGGGACTGTTTCCTGTCCAAGCCTCAAGGGTATTCATCCTTAAACTCTAGATATCTTTCAGGTAAGATGGCACACAGCCATGGTCCTCTGAACCAGGGCCACTCCCCAAACCGCCATGGAAGCCACTGCTTCAGCAAGACCCACAATGGGACTTGAGGCTTGTGAGGGCTGTGGACTGGTCCTGTGGGTAGGACTATCGGGATGGTCTAGAATAGTCTTTTTACTCAGGCCTCCTTCTGCCTCACTCTTCACCCCAGCCATAGGGCTGGAACAGTGTTCAGCTTGACTTTCTTCTCACAGCAGCCCACCTTCCATTCTCTTCATCCTTTGTCAGGAGCCGTCACAGGGGAAGCTAATAACGAGCAGGTGATCTTCCCGAGGCGAATCTGCCTTGGTTTAAAATCCACAACGGATTTGCTCCGATAGGTAAGGCCCAGGGGAAATTCATTTTAGGAAAGATTCCTGCTATGAATATGCTTTCCATGTTATTATTAACTATATAACAATCACTAGGTATTAGCCCACCCTGCTGAGCAGATCTCTGCAGACCTACGAAGATGTACTATCTTGGAGAGATGCTATATAGACAAGTAGATAATAATTCTATAACATTTCTGGTTTGATTCAAATAATTTTAGAAAGAACATTTTTAGAGATGGTTTTAGTTGCTAGAAAGATGTAACAAAGTTAGAATCAAGAATATAAGCCGGGCGTGGTGGCGCACGCCTGTAATCCCAGCACTTTGGAGGCAGAGGCAGGTGGATTTCTGAGTTCAAGGCCAGCCTGGTCTACAGAGTGAGTTCCAGGACAGCCAGAGCTACACAGAGAAACCCTGCCTCGAAAAACCAAAAAAAAAAAAAAAAAAGAATATAGTGTGGTCACTCCTCAGAATAGTGAGGAAAGGCTGCACAGTAAGAAACGCAGTGAGCTTTCGTAATCACACTAAAAAGAGAAATAGACGTGGGACAGTTTTGTGTTCAAGAAAAAACATTTAGGTCCAAGGATAAAGCCATAGGTGTGCACTGTGATAAGGCAAGGCCATGTGAAACTGTTGCTTTGAACTTTTAATGAGTATATTATAATGAAACACTGCTTTGAACTTAATATCAACATTCTTTGGTAACTACCATTCTAGGTAGCATTTTATCTCTGAGGTAATTTTCTAAAGAACTTTGGTCTAAGTAGGTATAAAAAGACCAGAGAAAAGAAAAAGTTGTTGGTTGAATGGTTTGGGTTAAGGAAGTTTGCCCCCCCCCACTCACCCATCCATTCATCTGTTCATCCAGATGTGTATGTCTGTTTGTGTGTGTGTGTGTGTGTGTGTGTGTGTGTGTGTGTATGTATAGATGTGTATATATGTAGCAGGGCACTCGCGCGCGCGTGTGTAGATAGATGTGTATATATGTAGCATGCATGAATACTTTGTGGAGTTGATTGTGACAGATGATCAGGCCCAGTCAGAGTGTGGGTGTATGAATGTTTGAATGTACACCTGTCTGTGCATATTTTCCTGTATACAGCATATTAACCCTTTTCCTTTCCTTCTTCTCTGTTTCACAAACAGTTAACCGGTTTATTCAGTTTATCTGGCTGACTCACCAGAGAAAGGAGCCCCAGCAGTAAATCTTTATCCCCTGCTGTTTTATGATGAGGTGCTAAACAGTTTCTCCCCTCAGAGGAACTCAGACAGGCAGGGCAGCTACCACAGCAAAGTGACTTAGACTTAAGGCAGGTAAACCATTTATTATTATACAGCAGCCCTAAACATATCATGAGACCAAGTCTTACCTCACTCCTAACCACACACTCTTCCCTCTGCTCTGCCTCAAGAAGAACCAAACAAGAACGAAGAACCACCAGGACTGACCCCTGGCAATCTCTCCCTCTGTGGTATCAGTCCTTTCTTGGATTTCCAAAGCCTTTCTTCCCTCTGTCTTTCTTTGGAATAGTCTATTTTAATTTTTTCTTTTCTTTTCTTTTTCTTTCTTTCTTTCTTTCTTTCTTTCTTTCTTTCTTTCTTTCTTTCTTTCTTTTTAGATTTTATTTATTTTATGTATGTGAGTACACTGTAACTGTCTTCAGACACACCAGAAGAGAACATCAGATCCCATTTCAGGCGGTTGTGAGCTACCATGTGCTTGCTCGGAGTTGAACTCAGGACCTCAGGAAGAAGAGTCAGTGATCTTAACCACTGATTTCTCCAGCCCCCTTAATTTTTTTCTTATCCTGACACTTCTTCTCTTTTGCCAGGCCACACAGACATAGGTTCTAGACTTCCATTGTAACTGCAAGCCTTTTTTTTTTGATGATTTAATACAGACATTGATAATTAGTTTTAATTTTTCCCCCCTGTATTCAAAGTTACTGTATATTGTGTTTTCATTTCCATTTGATTCTAGGGAATTTTAGAATGTCCCCATTGCTTTCTTCAATGGCTCATCGGTTAAAGTGTGTGCTGGCTCTCATATTGCTGTTTATTTTCTCTAGTTACTTCTGCCATTGGTTTCTAGATTCATCATGCTAAGATATGAACCTGTGTCCTCCTTGTGGATTTCTGCGTCTTGGCTGAGCGCCTGGCGCTTGGAAGGTGCTTTGTAAAGGTTTGCTGAATGAGAGATAGAGACAGAGCTTTCCCAAGGCAAAGATTGTTGGCATCTTTGATGTTAGCGCCACTGATTTTGGCTGGGTAGGGTGCTGTTGGACTTATGTCCTTCATTTAAAATGGGATATGACGTATCTTCCCTCTTTACAAGATGTCAGGGTTTGACTATGCTCCACCCAGGAAGTGGCACTATTTGGAGGAATGGCCTTGTTGAAGTAGGTGTGGCCTTGTTGGAGTAGGTGCGGCACTGTGGGTGTGGTCTTAAAGACCCTCATCCTAGCTGCTTGGAAGCCCGTCTTCCACTAGCAGCCTTCAGATGAAGATGTAGTACTCTCAGCTCCTCTTGCACCATGCCTGCCTGGATGCTACCATGCTCCTGCCTTGATGATTATGGACTGAACCTCTGAATGTGTAAGCCAGCCCCAATTAAATGTCCTCGTAAGAGTTGCTTTGGTCATGGTGTCTGTTCACAGCGGTAAAACCCTAACTAAGACACAAGAGAACCCCTTGCACCGTAAGGTGGAGTGCTTATCTACAGGAGAATGGCCTCGGGACCAAGACCCTGCAAGCATTTCCTGTTGTCTCTTTTTCTTACTGTCTGTAGCTCATCTTATCTCTAAACTGTGAATTCTGGCTGATATGAGAGTTTGAGGATTCAGGCTAAAGAAGTCTTTGAGGGAGTCCATTTGGGATCAGACTGCCCGTTCACACCTGGCTCAGCTCCTCCCTATTTCCCTCAGGGCACTTTTGGAACCAGTCATGGAAGCCAGGGAGACTCTGGTATCTTTCTTGGCCTCTTGAGAACAGTGTGTGGGTTCGATGACTAGGGTGGTGGTGGTAACGTGGGATGGGAGATTTGAAGAAAACATGATTCAGTGGTACGCTTAAGTATGATCAGGAGGACCATTTCATGATAGATAACGGAACCATGGCAACAGGGTTTCGGAGCACGGATGCTAGAGGGCAAGCGGGAAATTACCGTCAAGGGTCAGGTCTGGGTCAGTAGGTGGAAGCCGCAGGGTATGGGGATTGGATTAACCCAGTTATTTATAACTCAGTTACCCGGGTCATCGCTGAGACAAGTCCCAGGCAAAGAGCAACCGCTGGGAGGATGGGTTTGTTTTGCTTGTGGTTTGAGAGGGCACAGTAGTCTCTCATTGTGGGAAGGCATGGCAGAGACTGTGGCAGGCACGCCTTGGATCTGGGCACACCAGCAAGCAGAGACAGGCAAGGCTGGTGCACAGTGGACTTTCTCCTTCTTCCTTTTTCATACGTCCCAAGCTTTAGCTCACACGGCAGCGTCACCTACAGCAGGGTCGGCGCTCCCTCATTCAAACCACTCTGGAGGCACTGTTGTGAGACACAGCTGAGGATACGCCTCATTGCTGCCCCATGTGATTGATTCTAAACTCAGTCAAGTTGACAGTCAAAACTAGCCATCACACCCACCTTACAGTGTTTTCTGATGAAGCCAAGTCAGGTGATAAGACATTACCTAGAGGATAGTGGATGTCAGGGACACCATTAGCCATTAGTGCTAAACAGAATGTGGGTGGAGGGATTCTTTATTTTTCATTTCATTCCTTCATTTGCTCATTTGTGTATGTATGTTTATGTATATTTGTGTGTGTGTGTGTGTGTGTGTGTGTGTGTGTGTGTATGTTTGGGGGAATCAGGAACATAGTGCATGCAGGATACATGTGTGTGTGTGTGTGTGTGTGTGTGTGTGTGTGTGTGTGTGTAGGTCACAAGGCAATCTGAAGGAGTCTCTTCCCTTTCACCAGTTTGTTCCAAGACAGTGGTTCTCAACCCATGGGTCATGACCCCTTTGGGGGTGGTTTGCAAGGCCCTTTTACAGGGCTACATATCAGATATCCTGTGCATCATTTACATTAAAATTTATAACAGTAGCAAAATTACTTTTATGAAGAGCAATGAAAATAATCCTATTGTTGGGTTCACAAGAACCTGAGCAGCGAACTGCACTAAAGGGTGAGAGCCGCTGTTCCAGCGATGGAGCGAGGAAGTTGTCAGGCATGGCAGCAAGTGTCTTTAGGGACTGGCAACCTGAGGATGGGCATATCGAGGTGAATTAGTAGAGTCTTTTGTCAAAAGTAGAGTTTATGAGATGTGCTCAGAAGGTTCAGGAGCCTGACCAAAGTTTGGTTACGCAAAGAATCTTTGTGTAGGAGCTGGTGGTAGGTTGTAGATGAACCTTGCAGGTACACAGAGGCCAGAGGGTATACGGTTAGTAAGAGCAGTTGGTGTGGTGACCTGTGACAGTGCGTTGAAGGGAAGGAGCCTGTGTCACAGGAGTGCCGAGGGCATGAAGATGCATCCCTGAGAGCAAAGCTCCGATCAAGAGCAATCTCCTACATCCCCAGCTGACTCCCTCTCCCACAGACCTGGGAAGGACTTGGATTTCTTGATGACAATGACACTTTGCAGCCCCCCTTCTGCTCTCTCACAGTGGCACCCACATTCTCATCCCTTCCGTCACTCTCACAGCTGTCAGAAGAGAACATCTCTCTTTACTCTTCTGTGGAGTTTGGACGGTTTCTTTGAGTACAGAAAACTATAATGCTCCCTGAGATTTCCCGAACAAATATGAATTGTCTAAATACCCAAACCACACAGGGACCAGCCCGTGGTGGATGATGTCACAACCAGTCAGAAAGTGAGGGCAAAATGGCGGCCGCGAAGGCCTCTTTGATGGTTCATTGGCTCCACCGTGTGGCAAAATACAGTAATGTTATTTCAAGAAAGAACCATTTAATTCAGCGATGCAAAAAAGAAATCTCTACGTAAAAAGCCTTTCCAACCGGAAAAGGGGAAAGCATTTGGAATGTAAACAAAGAATATAGAAAATTTAAAAAAGCCTTTCCAGCATAAGCAATTAAAATTAGCAAAGCACACTGGTCTATTTACCAAGATCCAGATTTCAAAGCCCTCTGGAGTCCGACACTAACTCCTTCACAGTATGTATGTGATATTTGTCTCTATTAGTCATGTACTTACCAATTGTCTGTCTGTTATAGCAGATCTATGTATGTATGTATCTATAATCAATTTATTATCTGTTTATCTATCTATAATCTTATCTATAATCCATTTTTATAATCTATCTACAATCTATTATCCATATTTCCATCATCTATCATTATCTATCTATCTATCCATCCATCTATCTATAATCTATCCATCACAATCTATCTACATATTCTCTATCATTTATCTATCATCTCTCACTCTATCATCTATCTTCTATCAATAATCTATCTATCATTATCTATCATATCTGTCTATAATTTATCCATCACGATATACTTATCTACCTATTATCTATCACTTGTCTATGTGTTATCTCTTATTCTCTCTATCATATATCTATCATATCAGTCTATAATCTATCCATCACAATATACTTATCTACCTATTGTCTATCTATCATTCGTCTATGTATTATCTCTCATTCTCTCTATCTATCATAATATATCTATAATCTATCCACCACAATATACTTGTCTACCTATTGTCTATAATTTATCTATTATCTCTCACTCTCTCTCACTATTTATTATATCTCACACTCTATCATTTATCTACCATTTATTTATTATCTCTCACGCTTTATCTATCTAACACCATCTACCATCTATCCATTTATCTCTACTTTTAACATGCACACAGGAATCTGCCTCTATGAACCATTTGTTTTATGTTTGTCACTGCTGGTTGAGGCATCGGGACTGTGGCAGGCTGAGTAACAGCTTCCTGAAGATGACGACACCCTAATCTCCATAACCTGCACTGTGTTACTTTGTAGGGTAAAGGGGACTTTGAAGAAGCAATGTCAAGGATCGTGAGATGGGGTGAGATTCCCTGACTGTTCAGGTGGACCCAGCATCATTACAAAGTCCTTATGAGGCAGGCAAGAAGTTGAGTGGGGGGTGACATGACGACGGAAGCCAGGAAATGAAGCAATACGAGGCAGAGGCAGTCCATAAGCCAAAGTATGCAGTCAGTGTCTAAACACCGAGGATGGAGAGTACAGGAGCTTCTTCTGCATGCGGGGGAAGGGGGTGACCCTGAATTTAACCCAGTGGGCCTGACTGGGCCCCTTCAGCTCTAGAGCCACTCCATTTGTTACTGTGGCCATAAGTAATGCAGCAGGAGGGTGCCACACCGTACGGAGCCTGGACAGTAACTTTCCCTGTGGTCACCTTTGGGGTCCACTGCTACAAATAGCCAAAGATGAATTACTCTGTCCAGTGTCTGATGCCTGGCAGGGCTGGATCATCACTCCCCTCTGGACCCCTCTACATTTTATTATTTTCTGTCTTAAAGGTTTCGATGTGCCTATGTTAATATGCACCAGGCTTTTATTATTACATATTCATGCATGCATATGGTGTGTTTCGATCGTGTGGACTTCTGACTACCCTCTCTGGTTTCCCCTCACTCTGCAGATCCCCCTCTTCCCAATTAACCCCCCTTTCTTCCCAACTTTCCCCTCTCTTTGGGGAGAACCAATCACTATAATTATCGTTAATAGCAGAAGCAAGGATGTAAGATTACTTATCGGCGCATGGGCATCTCTCTAGTGGCTACACCACTGAAGAAAGTGTTTCTCCCTCAACAGTCACTGACTACCTGGGGATCCTCAGGGTTGGGCCTCCCTCATCCATGGCAGAAGGTTTATAACTAGTCTTATAGAAAACATTTTAGCAACATTTTTACTAATTCTTTGACGGTTTGACCATATTTACCTCAACTCCTCTCATTCACTACCACCTTCTCCATCCCTTCCCACCCAACACTGAGGTTTTTCTTCTTTCTCCGTTGAGTCCAGTCTATGTTGCCCAGCTAGTCTTGGGTGGGGTCTGTCCTGGTGTGTTGTCAATCTCCCAGGGTCATATCATTGGAAAAGTCTGACTCTTCCTCTCCCTGAAGCTATCAAAGAGCAGTTGGTCCTCAGTTGATGGGAGGGAGTTATGTCCATTCCCCAACCCCCCTCTACTGGGATCTTCTCTGGTCGGATTGGCACAGGTCTTGTGCATACCGTGACAACTGCTTTGAGTTTATTGTGGGGTATTCACTGGAGAAGACTGCTTGGACATGGGTTTAAGACAAAAGAAAGTCTTCGTTATCCAGCCATGGCTGTGTTGAGTATTTGGAAACCCTGAGCGTTTCTCAGGGTAAGGTTTCAGGCATAAAAACCAAGTCCTGCGCTAACATACTTCAGTTAACAAGAACAGTCAGACAGAAGCAGAACTACAGAAGCCAGAAGGCAAGGTTAGCGTATTGAGAGACTTCCCTAGAATTGTGGACTTTGGTTGATTAGGTCTTTGTTTTAATTTTGGCAGGCGGCTATGTCTATGTGCTGACTTACAGCCCGAATGGTACTTCAGAGTAGAGTCAGTCTAGGGGTCCTGTTATAAGTTCCTATGTATATCTGCCCTGTTGTGTGTGAGACAGTGGGGAGCACTGTCTCCCGGATGCTATTGGCCACCTCTGGCGCTTACAGTGCTCTGTCCCCTTTACCGCTTATTTTTATGGCGTCCTTTTGGCTGGGGTTCTGGGCTCCAGGCCTCTGCTGTGTTTCTCAGACATCTTCTCTGAGCACATCTTCTCGGCATGGATTTCAAAAGGCCTCAGAGAGATGACCAGACGCTGAAGCAGCCTGCAAGCGACTCTCCTCATGGAAAGCGAAACTTGTTCTGGAATGTGCTGAGAGCAGGTTTCCGAGTGAGGCCCCTTTCATCTGGACCTCTGCATTTGTTCTGGAATGTGCTAGGACTGGCTCGGCTTGGCTCCGAAGACAACAGGGATGGAAAAGTACTTCGGGGCACAGTTTCAGACATCATGTTCTTCTCCAGCTTGCAGTCATGTGGACCATGCTGGGCACTCAGGGCACAGTAAATGTCAGTGACCTTTGAGGCTGGGGATGTCAACTAGGTGGAATAAAGACAATCACGCCAACTCCCTTAGCAAAGGACTCCCGTTTCTATTTCTGGATATGATGGTCAGGAAGCAGCTTTCAGAGCCTTGACAGCAGGAGGAGCGTGACCTCCTCTGTAGTGGTGTGGTCAGGTGATCTGTTTTGTATCACCATCATGCAGGTAAATTCCAGTGACTTCTGTCTGTGTTTAGAGGGGTTATATCTATTTGCTGCATCTGTTTTTATGTCAACACTACCCCTCTTCCTAAGGTAAGAAATCTCGTTAGGGTAAAGTCCTTTCTAGCATGCTCAGTGTGTCTCTGCACCGTCTCTTTCCCTCCCAACTCTCTGTGGTTCTAAACCTGGATGTTTAATCTTTGAGAGTATTTTCTTTTTTTCATGAGAACATGCCAGGTCACCTGTGGCTGCCTGCTGGTTCCGATTTTTCTTGGTCCTTACACTTCCTCAGAAGTCCTAGACAGTACCATAAGCAGGCGGATCCTCTAATTTAGAGTGTCAGGGACCAGAAGACACGAGATCTTTAGACACGAGATCTTTCTCCACTAGGTGACAGTGGCTGTGTTGTGACTTGGGGCCATTCCCTTCTTTTTCGTGGACGGCTGGCCCCTGTGTGCTGGGAACTATTTGCCACTCTGATCCTTTGTATCTAGTGACCAAATAGGAGGACAGTTGTTCCCTGATTGGGAGTTGTGGACTGCTGCTCCTGGGTGTCTAAGATCCATCCTGGGCTCTGATGGAGGCTGACTCACTCTCTTTGTGGGTTTTCTTGGAGAACATTTCTCTTGACAAATGCAGTGGTTTGCATGTGACATGGGTGACTTCCAGGGTGAAAGCCCTGCCGCAAGGCATTAAGAAACTGAGAACTTCATCTGCAGTGGTGTTTAGAGGTAAGACCACAGAAGTGGTTGGGATGAAGTGAGGGAATAACAGTGGCTTTAAAAGGAGAGAGCTTGTGTGTGCAAGCTTGAACACACACACACACACACACACACACACACACACACACACAACTTGAGCTTTCAAGAGAAGTCACACAAGATAGGTCCTCCAGGCCTTACACTTGCAGAACTGTGAACCCAAACAGGTTTTCCCTCCATAAAGTTAGCCTCAGGTATTTTGTAATAGCAATGAAAATAGACTTGTATAATATATTCCAAATGTAAGGAAAAATAGTACCAAGCCCCCCTACCAGTTGCTCACTTTTTCTAAGTGTCTTCCTTTGTTCTACTGTGTAGGTCTATCTACCACATCTCTATCTACTTACTAGGATATGCATATCATATACACATATCATTGTTATCTGCATATGCATGCATTTGTGTGTCCTTGCTTCTACAACACCTGAGAATTGGTTGCAGACAGTAAGGAGTTGTTCCCTCGAATAGTTGAAGGCATGTTACAGATAGGATATTTAACACTGATATATTTTTATCATCTAACCCATAGTTTATGTTTTAATTTAATCAGTTACTTTTACAGCTGTAGCAATTCCCTGGCAAATGTCCCAACACAGGCTCATGGACTGAATTCCGATGATCTGTCACCTCAGTCGCTAAGCTGCTGTGATTTCAATGCTTACATTCTTGTGACCCTGGCTTTTTTTTTTTTTTTTTTTAAACACGGGGTATGCTTGGTGAAATCCCTTCCCTTGGGGTTTCTCTGCTCTTTGGAACAAAATTGAGATATGATTTTTTTTTTTTTTTTTTTTTGGCAATAACATCCCAGGAGCAGTGTGTCCATTGTGGGACATTACTTGAAGGAGGTATGCAACACTAATTTGTTTAATTTCTGGTGATGCTAATTTTGATCACCTAGGCAGGGCAGGGACTGTCATTTCCTGTATTACTAAGTTATTTCCCCCCTTGTAATCGATCAATATTGGCTAGGGAGTACTTTGACACCACATGCTTTTCTTCATTAAACATTCACCTACTAGCTTTTAGCCTTTGTAACAGGGTCCTGAGACCTTAGCACAACTGGCTGCATGGTGGAAGGGCTACTCAGGCTGTAAAGCTCGGCACATAGACACCCCTGCTGAACAAGAACAAAGGCCGACCCTTTCAAAGTTCCACAGTCATGGAAGCCTCTAACTGTACTGACTTTGCTTTGTTGTTGTTGTTTTTTGTTTTGTTTTGTTTTGTTTTGTTTTGTTTTGCTTTGTCTTTTGCTTCGGAAATTCTTGTTCTTGTTCACTGAAGTCTGTCAACCCAGGGCATGGTTTTTATACTTAAAAGCTCACCCTCAGAAAGGCTCAGGGCTACACTAGGATCCTGAACACCCAGTGCAGTCACCAGCTGGCTAATACACTTTCTATTGGTTTAAACCCAAGTCCAAGTATGCTTCTCTCGTAAAGACCAATGTGGTGCTTTGAATATGTTTGGCCCAGGGAGTGAACTATTAGGAGGTGTGGCCTTGTTGGAGTGGGTGTGGCCTTCTTAGAGGAAGTGTGTCACTGTGGGGGTGGGCTTTGAGACCCTTATTCTAGCTGCCTGAGTTTGCTGAGTTTTTTGGAATAAGATGTAAAACTCTCAGCTCCTCCAGTGCCATGCCTACCCGGACGCTGTCATGCTCCCGCCTTGCTGATAGTGTACTGAACCTCAGAAGCTGTAAGCCAGCCCCAAATGTTGTCCTTTATAAGAGTTGCCTTGGTCATGGTGTCTCTTCACAGCAATAGAAACCTTAACCAAGACAGCCAACGACAGCCTTTATCAGTATTTCTTGTCTGAACCCACCATTGTAATGATTGTCATGAATTAGTGTTTTAGATTTTTTTTTAAATTTTATTTTCTATATTCTATGTTTACATTCCAAAGGCTTTCCCCTTTCCCAGTTCCCACCCACCATAGTTCCCATAGTTCCTCTCCCCCCCCATATGTTCCCCAATAATTCCCCCTCCCCCCTCGGTTTCTTTACTAAACTGGAAGCAATCTTTACAGGCCCAGGGTCCTCTCCTTTCTTCTTCTTGGGAATCATTTGACTTGCTATTTGTGTCTTGAGTATTTAGGGCTTCTGGGCTCATTAATATCCACTTATCAGTGATTGCATTTCAGGTGCATTCTTTTGTGATTGGGTTAATTCACTCAGGATGATATTTTCCAGGTCTAACCATTTACCTACAAAGTGTTTTAGATTTTTAATGACATCCTCTTCCTTTGCTGGTTGGCCTTTCATGGTTGTAGAGAGCTATCCCTTCTGACCATTTATGTAGCCAAGGAGACATGAGTCTCACTTTACTCACGGCGTAGAGTGTATTAATGTTATTATTTATTTTGATGCTCTCCTTGACCCTGAGTTTGCCAGGGTTTGTCTTTGCAAGCCACCGCCTCTGCCCTCCTGTCATGTCCTCGTCTGTCACAGTGAACAAAAATATATTCTAGATTCTTCTTACACATGTTGTGTTGCCTGCTCTGGGATGAGCTGTTTCCTGAGCAGCCATGGTCTCCTTCAGGGAGAAGCCTAGATCGAAGCACCTTAACACTTTAACATGTAGATTCTTCTAAAACCAGTACAGATGCAAATAGTTTCTACAGGTTAAAAAGAAAAATAACAAAAATGGAAAACAAAGCCCCGCCCCTCCATCCGGAGTGGGGGTGGGGGGATCAAATTTAGAAATTCCCAGATCTTCCTAGTTTTCTTGCTCTTTGTGGCGTCGACCAGTTTGTGCCTCTTTGAGCCAGCTTTATCATCTGGATGGTTCTCTCATTCATTAAATCATAAAAAATTAGGTACACAAGAGGGGTCTTCATTGTGGTGGGGTCTCCTTCTCTACCCGCGCGCATGGCAGGGCTGGCCTCAAGCTGCAGGCCGGGCCAGGAAGTGACCCCATTGTGCATTTTGGCTGGGGTGGCTATGGCTGCAGGGACCCCTCACCTCCTCCACAATGTGAGAGGTGGCGGCTGCAGCTCCCTGGGCTCCTGCTCTCCTCGGAGCAAGGGGACAGGGGAGAAGGCTCCACGCGGTGAGGCCAATGAGCAGATGGAGAAGCAGTTGTAGAAGGCTAACAGGGCTTCTCTGCCCGGACCCGCCTGCTGCTGGGTGCTGCAGAGTCTGACAAAGCACAATTGTGAAGCGGATGAAGATCAGGCACGTTAATGGGCTTCTGCAGAGATGGCGAGAAGGCCACCGAAGTACAGGGCATCAACGGAAGGAGGCCTTTGAAACCACTGTGACCTTCCCGGGCAGTCTGCTGCCCACCGCGGAGCTTGCCAACGCGAACCAGCTCTGAGTTGACAACTGGGCACCATGAACCTGCAGAAAGTCGTCTTCTCCTTTTACCAAGGCTCTGAGGGAGGACGAGGAAGTGCATGCCTGCTGAGCGCTCCGATGAGTACCAGTTGATTGGGCCGGGTACTTCCTGGACAGGGTCAATGTGATCATGCAGGCTGACTACGTGCCAAGCCACCAGGACCTGCTGGGCTGTGGCATCCTGACCTCTGGAGTCTTTGAAACCAAGTTCCAGTTGGGCAAAGCCAACTCACATGCGTTGGAAGTGCGTGGCCCCGCTGTGAACGCCGTATGTGACTCCACTGCTTCAGTGCTGTGACACCCATCATCTTCGTGGTGGCCAGCGGCAGCTACACCATGGTCATCAGGGAGGGCAATCACCCTGTCTGCCTGCAGGAGCCTCTGAATCTCTTGAAGAGCCTCTCAGGAGCCCGCACACCGCCTCTGTGATCCTTTTCCCCAGCAAGTAAGACCCGCCCCCTGAGAAAGTCCTCGCTGGGAAATCAAAGACTGAGGATTGCTTTTCAGAGTTCAGCTGCCACACTCCTGAGGGTGCAATTCCTGAACCTTGAGAGGACCGACCTACATGCCGGGGTTAGCTCCTTCATCCGGGATAAGTTTCTCATAATCAGCACCACTAGTGGAGAAGGGCACCACTACTGTTACTCCCACTTTACCTGTGCACTGGACACTGAGAACTTCAAAGACTGCTGTGACATCATCCTGTGCATGCATCTCGGCCAATACAAGTCGCTCTAAAAAGGGAACAACACCCACGTTTAATTCAGCCTTAAGCTTGAGTAATAAAGGGTGAAAGGTAATTGTACAACCAGTTGATCACCCACCATGAATAATAATGCAATCTTTTCTCTTCCTCCACAGCATTTCTGGTTTCTGCTTTTCCCTCAGCTTGCTTAGAGGTTCCAAATTTAGTGAGCTTAAGGTGGCCAACGGTGGGGCTGGGGAGATGGCTCAGCGGTTAAGAGCACTGACTGCTCTTCTGAAGGTCCTGAGTTCAAAGCCCAGCAACCACATGGTGGCTCACAACCATCTCTAATGAGATCTGGCGCCCTCTTCTGGGGTGTCTGAAAGACAGCTACAGTGTACTTAGATATAATAATATATAAATCTTAAAAAAAAGAGAGAGAAAAATGTGGCCAATGGAAGAAAAAGAAATAGGCCACAAAAGTGCCCTCTCACTTTTGGTAAATAAAATAAAAGCAACAAGAATCAGTAATAAAGAAGTAAATGAAATAAACAAAAAACAAAATTCAAAATGAAATAAATTTTGTGTTATGCAACATTAAAAAAGATCAAAAATCAAAATTAAATGTGAGCAAAAAATTAGGTACTTAAATCCATGCTCAGTTTATGCTTATCAGAATGAATAAATAAAACAGCACTTAGCTACAAAAATATTACACTTTGCTACATGAGTTAAAGTTGGTCTGTAATTCAAAATGAACATTGCACAAATTATTTATACTTTTTCTTTCAATCTCTTTAGTTCCCTTCTCTAAGAAACATGCCTTCTATCCTTATTTATTTATTTATTTATCTATCTATCTATCTATCTATTTATTTATTTATTTATTTATTTATTTATTTAATCCAAGAATACATAGAAAGTAGTTTTAGTGTTACTAACCATATGATTATGAAAAAAAAAAGAAATATTAAGTGGTGTGTAATACTTTTTCACAGTGTGTGTGTGTGTGTGTGTGTGTGTGTGTAGGGGGTGGAGGGAGGAGGCCACTGGGGATCATACCAGGGGCTTGTCCATTCTGTGGTCAAAAGTCTCTTTGGTTGATTTTTTTTCTCTATCTGACAATTTCTTTTTCCCATCCAAGTGCTGACCAGGTCAGACCTTGCTTAGCTTCCGAGATAGTGTGGAGATTGGACTGATTCAGGGTGGTGTGGCCCTAGACGTACCTTCTAATCTGAACTATGTTTGGGAAAAACTGTCTTGACTTATTCTGCTATCATTAGCTAGCAGATTCTCAACCTCAGAGTTACTTTCACATACAGACAAGGCCTTAAAAAAAAGAGTAAATTGTGTTTCCATCAGTTCTGAAGAGTCACGAAGCAGATTTACCAACCATTTATGAGTGCCCGACCTTTGCTGTTAACACATTAGTGGTTACGCCTTGTGGAAAATGACTGGATTGGCACGCTTTAATTAACACCACATTATGGTCTTCTCTTTAGAATTCTGAGAAATCGATGCTTCTCCAGAGGACCCCAGATAATAAGCAACAATCTAGAGCTGAACCTGATCTATGCAGGAGGCTGTGGTGTGCTGTCTCCAGGAGTCTGCAGCACTGTGTACGAGGTTAGCCTACTTCTGGGAGAAGGGGATTTTTAATGCCTCGTATCAACAGCAAGTTAAGTTTTAGTTTTTATACCCGGGTTATGTACTTTGCTTTGAATAGTTTAAATAGCTAGCTACTGTATGATTTACACCCTTGCCAGGAATAGAAGTTAACAGAATTTAAGCCGGCACAATCCTGTGTTTGTCTTTAGGTCTCTGTACCAATTCTATCACCGCCCCCCCTCCCTTAATGGTATTCAATCATGCCGTCTGCCTTCCCTGGGACATTGCTTTGCACATTTTAAAAAACCCTTTCTAGAACTACCTGATTTTCATTCATGCTAAGGGTTGTGTAAGAGAGAATAGGGCAAGTGTTCCTCGTCTCTTCTGGGCATGTTTGAAATAACCAAATTAATATATGAGTACCCCAGGGTTATAATTAATTAATAGTATGATGCTTAAATTTTGTACAAAATGGAAATGTGGCCATCTTCAAGTCCCCTAAAACGCCATTAACATCACTAAAGTAAACCAGATGTGGTGGCTCACATATTCAGGCGGCTGAGGCAGGAGGATCTTGAGTTCAAGGTAAAGTGAAGGAAGTGCTGAGCTGGAGTTTGGCTTGCGGGGTGTTTATCAAGGATCGGCATCTGTGGGTAGGGAGGGAAGGAGGAGGTCAAATGTGACACAATTGTGGCAGAGCCTTGTCTACTCCCAAGGAGCATACTTGTCCATACACGGCCCATACACGGTCTACCAGACCCTCCACAGAAGGCTAAAATGTCTGGGTCTCTGCACTAGCCTTTTATCATGTGTTGGATAAGAACCCACCAGTGGTTGGGCTGATGATTAGCAGGCGGTTACATTCAGGCTGTTTAGAACTTGTCCCACTGTAGAGAGCTACCTTGCCCATCTAGCTTGGCTGGTATCTTCAGAAGAGAGCAATAGCAAACAGAATATAGGGAGGTGTATGGTGCTGCATCCCAGCCAAGAGTTTGGGTCTGTTCCAAACACAGAGGACTGCTTTAGCCTGCTTCAACCCCAGGAAAGCAGGAGCCACCACGGACTGGGTGATCTGTGTCAACCGAAGGATGCCTCAGAGCAAATACAGAGAGGGCAAAACTGCAGTAATAAGAAAGGTGCATCACGTAGACACGAGCCACAAGGAAGCCAGCATACCTCTGTGAGTATCAGACCAAACGAAGTGTTGTCAGAGGCTGAGGTAAGTCATGTGTGGTGGCAGAAGCTCAGGTCATGAGACAGTGAGACGATCAGAAGGTGCATCAAGGGGATCCTCCAGTCAGGTAGCAGCTTAGCTAGTTCATTTCTTTAGAGCAGCAGTGCTCAACCTGTGCGTCATGAGCACCAGAAAACACATATCTCTGATGGTCTTAGGAACTGCAATGCCACTTGGTAGCAAGATTACTGTTATGAAGTGGCAACAAAAATAAATTTATGGTTGGGGGTCTCTAAGACCATCGAGAATGTGTGTTTTCTGATGGTCGTGTCCCACAGGCTGAGAACCACTGCTTTAGAGTATTCTTGTGTAGTTTAAAAAAAAGGATGTCATTAAGTTATAAAAAAGGCACAGTGGAAGCTTTAATTCGTGTTAGGTGACCAAGAAGGCCTCATGCTGTATAATTGCTATGAAGGGACCTTCTGGAAAAGACAAAACTATGCAGACAATACAAAGATTGTTGCTTTGTGTATGGTGGAGAGGGGAGGCAGGACAGTGGCACATGGAGGAGGTTTAGGGCAATGAAACCACTCCACAGATGCAGCAATGGTGGACCCATGTTGGTATACACTTCTACAAGGCCACAGAATGCCCAGAACCAAAGCTGAACCCCAACAGAAACTGTGTTAACAGTTATATACACAATGTATTCCCAGTAGCCCAAGACATTAACAGAACAGCAAGTGTATCTGAGAGTGAGGGAGTCTGTGGAAACTCCATGTTTTTCTCTAATTTCTCTGCAAACCTAAAAGGGATCTGGAGTCTACAAATTTAAAGTGTTACCAGCAGACTGTGTATAGCAATTCTTCTGGTGTAAGTTACAGAAATCTCCTTAGACTAAGCCCAAAGCGAACATAAATATAGGATAGGACTGGGCCCTGTGGAGTGATGACTTAAGTCTAAGGGCATGATAAACTCCTTGCCAGGCTGTGATGGTGCAGGACTTACACAGAGGGCTCGTTGGGGCTGTGAAGCAGTGATCAGCCAGGCTGGGGAAACATGCTGTGCATCTAGCATGTGAGAGCAGGTTGCAAAATCACCAGTGTGATGAGGAGGAACTGGGTAGATCTTTGGTGGGGCCCCTGAGCTTCAGAGTACACAGCTCAGAGTCAAGCCCCACTGGCATGAGCAGCCACTCCCCTTTCCTTCCACAGCCCTGCTTTCTCTACAGTGAACGGAATCCTGCATCTGCAAGTTCATTGCATTGCATTCATATACATTGCCGTGTATACACAAGCAACCCTGATAGCCACCAAGGAGAAACTGAGTCAGAATGTAGTTCCAGAGTAGAACAGTGGCTACGAGGGGCTGGGCAGAGAGACGAATAGCTCCCCCCCCCCCCCGCATAAACTTAGAGTTTCCTTCTGGGAAGATTAGAAACAGTTCCCTGGATGGGTCGCGGTGGCGGCTGTGCGCCACAGTGTGGATATGCTGGGTGCCACCGGTTCTAGCTTTGTTTCTGTTGCTTTGATAAAGTAGCCTGACAGAAACAACTTGGAAAGAGGAGGTGTTCATTTAGCTCTCAATTCTAGGTTATACCATCATTCTGGGAGCCAAGGGAGAGAACTTGAAACGGTCAAGAACAGAGAGGAAAATGAATGCATACTACTTGTTAGAGCTCAGCACCCCTCATTTATAAAGTCTAGTGCTCACTGTCCACAGTGGGACAGCTCCTCCCACTTCAGTTAGCACGAGACAGAATCCCTCACAGGCATGCCTAGAGGCCAGCTCGATCTGGACAACCCCTCGTGGAGACCCTTCTCCCAGGGGATTATGGATGGTCTCAGGTTGATGATACTGACCCCCACACCACCAAGCTGTTCACTTGATAATAAGATAGAAAACTGTATGTCATACACACAAAAAAAACCTGAATGTAGTGCACGGATTCCAGGATGGCGTGGAGGACTGTGGGTAAGATAAACTTCAATCTCAGGACAGGAAAGCAGAGGCGTGGAGCGTCGCTCTCCAAATCTTGTTTCTTGCTACAGGCCTGGAACGACACTGTTCTTTATACCGTTCAGGTCATCTGTGTCTTGGGTGGGTCTGGGTTGCATAAGAAGCTAGCAGAACAAGCCAGAGAATAAGCCAGGAAGCGTGTCCTGCCGCCCGGTTCCTGTCTTGAATGCCTTTCTGATTCCCCTCAAAGTCAGACTGTCACCTGGAACTGTAAAAGGAAGCAAAGCTGTAAGCCTTCCCCTCCCCAAGCTGCTTTGGGGTAGAGCGCTTTATCACAGCGGCCGAATGAAACGTTCTAGGCCTTGAGCCTGTGCTGCACATGGAGCTACAGCCCAGCAGATGTTTGTTTTCAAAGCGTAGTTACTAAGACCCAACAGACCCAACAGAACTGCTGACTTATTGGTGTCCAAACCTAGTACTTTTTTTTTTTTTAAATTTGCCCTACTGCTTCTAGGTTCTTTCCCTTTTCTCTGTGTGTTTTCTCTTTGGTCAACTCTTTCAAATTATTCTATTTCACCAGTACACAGGTTACTTAGTTATTCTGCTATTTTTGGTGGTCACCCACCAAACATGTTAGTCAGGCAGGGGATGAGAAATCCATCTTCATCTCCTATTCCTCTACACTGACAGTTACCCTGGAGGTTTTGGAGAAGAAGACAGCGTTGCTCTCAGGTGGCTCAGGACATCCTGTTTGAGCGTATCACAAGACAGTGTGTCCCGGGCACAGATGCTCAGAATGACAAGGAGGCTTGGGTGTCTCAGCCTGTCCCATCCACCCTGAAGCTTCTCATTAGCCTTTCCTCTAATAATGTCAGCATCACTGGTGATGGCATTATGCCATCAGGGGATGCAAAATGTTGACTTCTGTCACCTGTTTCCTGATTAGCTGCAATTCTTCCATAAGGAGAAAGATTATCAATTACTCTTATTATTTTGAATTAAAATGTTTATTTACATCTATCTATCTATCTATCTATCTATCTATCTATCTACCTATCTATCTACCTACCTATCTACCTACCTACCTACCTACCTACCTACCTATATTTGGGGCAGGTATCACTGCATAGCCTGGGTGGCCTAGAATTCACCATGTAGACCAGGTTGAGCTTGAACTCACAGAGATCCACCTGCCTCTGCCTACCGAGTGCGGAGTTACAGGTGTGCATTGCCACATTTGCAATTACTTTATTTCATTTATGTGGACGAGCGTTTTGCTTACAGGTGTGTTTCTGTACCGCGTGTGCGCTGGGGTTCACAGAAGCCAGAAGAGGGCATTGGATTCCCCAGGACTGGAGTCACAGACAGTTGTGCGCTGCCACGTGGGTGCTGAGAATTGAGCTCAGGTGCTCTGCCAGGGCAGCCCTCTTAACCGCTGAGCCATCCCTGCAAGTTTATCAATTATTTAATTACCCTGAAAGACAGTCCATAGGAAAGGCAGGGCAAATGCCCAGTCTTTTCCCTTTATCAAGTATCCCCAGTCACTTAAAAATGATATGTTGTGTAGGTGTTTTCCAAAACGCCAGCGAGACACGAGGGGCTGTTCCTACAGAGGTGATGCTGAACCAGGCGTTTTAAGCCCACAGGCTTGTTGGGAGCGATCTGGGTCCTAGGGGGCAGCAGAGACCAGCATCTGCTGCAGTGGGAGCAGCTTCGCTTTCTTACCTCTCGCCATTGTCACCACTGGTTTGAGCTATCTAAGATGCTGTGTCCCTGTACTCTACAGAATACCCCATGGGCCTTGCTACATGTCTCCTGGGGTGGTGTGTGTGTGTGTGTGTGTGTGTGTGTGTGTGTATCTCCCAGGGACTCCCAGTGGGAACCTTGCAGTTCCCAGGGGGTTCTTGAGACAAGATAGCACCTTTCAATGGTTTAAGTCTTTGGGAGAATTCAACATACTGCAAAGTGATTCCTGAGCCATTAAGCTAGTGGTTCTCAACCTGTGGGCCGTGACCCTTTTGGGTGTGCAAATCAGATTTCCTGCATGTCAGGAATTAAGAACATTATGGTTCATAACAGTAACAACGCTCAGTTATGAAGTAGCAACAAAATAATGCTATGGTTGGGAGTCACCACACCGTAAGGAACTGTATTAAGGGGTTGCAGCATTGGGAAGGTTGAGAACCACTGCTTTAAGCAGTGCCCAGTGTACCTTCGGACCTTAGTATTAACTGAGACAAATGAGTTCAAAGTTTGATTCTGCTAAGGATGGGCATTGAGACGAAGCCCCCTTTCCCCATCTGAAGAGCATGGCTGATGGTGTTGGGCTTTGCACAGGACTGATGCACACACAGGAAATGGTACAAGGAAAGGCCCAGCTGGTTTTGCTTTCTTGAGACAGGGTCTTGCTGTGCACCATTGGCTAGCCTGGAACTTGCTGTGGGTAGAGTAGGTTGGTCTTAATGCATTACTATGCATCATTCCTGCATCACTGTGGCTGGTCATTTTAATTCCTCTTAAAATCAAAACAACAGCAGCAGCAGCAACAACAACAACAATAACAACAGCAGCAGCAACAATAAAATAAACTTTCAAATAAATCTGACAGTTAAAGGGGACCCAACATACTCCTGTTTCCAGAATGTCCGTCAGAACCCTGAGGAGCACATGCTGGTGGTGACAGGGCTTCTAATGGCCTCCATGATGGTTGGTAAAGCGGTCTGGCCTTGACTGCTGGCTCGAGCCATTAGTTTCTATGGAGTAAAGCAGGGCCGGCTGCAGGGAGTGCTCGCACACTGATCCCTAGAGTGCAGAAACAAGGGGCTCCGGAGGCTGTGGCTGGAAAGCTGCCATCCAACACAGCCACAGCCACCCATCACTGGCCCTGTCAGTGCCCTCTAGGGCCCATGTGGCGTGGTTCAAGGAAAGATCTGGGACAATCAGGATCTCCCCTCTTAGGAATTTAGGCTGAGAAACAACAGGATCCTGGAGAGGCTGTGAGGAACCGGTGGGGAGTCTTAGTTGTGCTGGGACAAAGACAATGAGTGTCTCAGGAGGCTAGCTGGAAGCAGGACTGGACTGGACGGTTGGTTGGCCAAGGCTACCTGATCGGTGAGCACTGGGCTCAGGGCCTGCATGTCCTTCTGGGCCCCCGAAGCTGTGCTTAACCATGCAAATAACCTATCTTCGGAGCTTTGGAGGCTCAGCTCCATGCAGTCTCTGGTCCCGGACTTCCTGTTCTCAGGCCTAAGATTTATTTTATTTCATGTAGATGAGTACACTGTAGCTGTCTTCAGACACACCAGGAGAGGGCGTCAGATCCCATTACAGATGGTTGTGAGCCACCATGTAGTTGCTGGGCACAGAACTCAGGACCTCTGGAAGAGCAGTCAGTGTCCCAGCTTAACCCTTCTTAATCCAGAATTTTGCCCACAACCCGGCTGACCCACATAGCAGGACATGACTGGCCTAGGGCACACCATCAAGCTGCAGTAGTTCAAAGATATTCCCTTAGAATCTCTTTTTAAAGGGAGTGGCTAGACACCCCCCCCCCCGCCATGAGAGTGGGCTGGCACAGCCATTGCTTTAATAGTAGAATAAATCATAAGTCATTGTGTGTCACTTCAGGCTCTGCTCCTTTTCAGAATCATGTGACCTGAATTATGGCAGTCCCTGGGCCATGAGGACAGACAAGCTGCCCATAGAAGGTCCCATTGAGGCCACAGGCATGTCTGTGAGCCCGTGGAAACCAGGCGTGTGAGCCTCTGGGTTCTCCCTCCCTCCCCCCTCCTCTCATGCCACCCTTTGTCTTCAGCCCCCTTCCCTCCCCATCTTCCCAAAGCTGCAGCCCCCCTGAGAGTCACTCCAGGCCAGAGCCACCCCTAAACTCACTCTCCTCAGAAACTGTGGGATAATAAATGTTTGCTGTTCTAGACCATTAAGCTCGGGATAATTGGTTAGTGGTGATAGATAAATCATACACATGTGGATTGGCCTCACATTAAATTAATGCTCTCCAATGCAAATGCCCCCTGAATGCTGCCTTCATAATTATGTATCTTGTTCTTTCTCTTAGGCTCAGCCTCTCTCTCCCCATTCCCTCCCTTCCTCCCCCTCCCCCACCTCATTTTCATGCTTTCCTAATGGCCTGAATACCTATTTCCAAGAGAAAGTCAAACAGAGCTCCCAGGCTCTGCACTCATACCTCCCTCCCCATTGGATCTGCTGCACTCCTGAAAGAGGCCAGCCTCTCCCCTACACTCTAGGTATAATCTTTTCTGGCTTCTTCTGGAATCCACTCCCATCCCCAGCCATTTTAGGAGGAAAGGTCGCTAGCCTGGGTGTCTAATTTGCTACTTGCAGGTCAAATGCAAGGAAGACTCAGAGTCAATCACTGGATGAGAAATATCAGGGGCCCAAGGGGTCCTGGCCCATGGTTTTACTCTGAAAATCTGCCTGGAGGGACAGCGAGCAAGAGACAATGAATACACACATTGATTTCAGTAAACTTTATTGTGAAAAGAAAAGCAGAAGCCAGATGTGTTGGTTCACATCTGTAACTCTAGCCCTTGGAAGGCTGAGGCTAAAGGATTATCTACATTTCAAGGTCAGCCTGAGCCATACAGTCTGGACCAGTTCAGCCTGGTCAGCAGAGTAATGACTGTTTCAAAGATCTGAATTGAATAGTGGTGATAGTGGTGGTGATGGTGGTGGTGGTGGTAGAGGTGGTGTTGTTGGTGTTGGTGGTGTTGGTGGTGGTGGTGGTGATGGTGGTGGTGGTGGTGGTGGTGGTGGTGGTGGTAGTGGTAGAGGTGTTGGTGTTGGTGATGGTGGTGGTGGTGGTGGTAGAGGTGTTGGTGTTGGTGATGGTGGTGGTGGTGATGGTGGTGGTGGTGGTAGAGGTGGTGGTGTTGGTGATGGTGGAGATGGTGGTAGTAGTGGTGATGGTGGTGGTGGTGGTGGTGGTTATGGTGGTGGTGGTGGTGGTGGTGATGGTGGTGGTGGTTATGGTGGTGGTGGTGGTGGTGGTGGTGGTGGATGGTGGTGGTGGTGGTGGTGGTGATTATGGTGGTGGTGGTGATGGTGGTGGTGGTGGTGGTGGTGGTGGTGATGGTGGTGGTGGTGGTGGTGGTGGTGGTGGTGGTGGTGGTGGTGGTGGTGGTGGTGGTGGTGGTGGTGGCGGTGGTGGTGGTTATGGTGGTGGTGGTGATGGTGGTGGTGGTGGTGGTGGTGGTGGTGGTGGTAGTGGTGGTGGTAGTGGTGGTGGTGGTTATGGTGGTGGTGGTGGTGGTGGTGGTGGTGGTGGTAGTGGTGGTTATGGTGGTGGTGGTTATGGTGGTGGTGGTGATGGTGGTGGTGGTGGTGGTGGTGGTGGTGGTGATGGTGGTGGTGGTGGTGGTGGTGGTGGTGATGGTGGTGGTGGTTATGGTGGTGGTGGTTATGGTGGTGGTGGTTATGGTGGTGGTGGTGATGGTGGTGGTAGTGGTGGTGGTGGTGATGGTGGTGGTAGTGGTGGTGGTGGTGATAGTGGTGGTGGTTATGGTGGTGGTGGTGGTGGTGGTGGTGGTGGTGGTGGTGGTGGTGATGGTGGTTATGGTGGTGGTGGTGGTGGTGGTGGTGGTGGTGGTGGTGGTTATGGTGGTGGTGGTGGTGGTGGTGGTGGTGGTGGTGGTGGTGGTGATGGTGGTTATGGTGGTGGTGGTGATGGTGGTGGTAGTGGTGGTGGAAGTGGAATGATTCATGTATGTCTGTGACCACTTGGCATCAGGGACTAAAGGCAAGGAAGTATGTCAGTGGGGTGCCCAGCAAGAACAACCTCTAATCCATGTGTCCAGCCTGAGACTGCACAGGGAGTCTGTGGAGGGCTTGCGACCACGAATCACCCCAGCTCATGTCTCTATGACCTTTTTTAAAAACCATAAGGACTCTCAGTGTGTGCCACTGCTTTTCTGGAGAGCAGTTTCTTTTCAGAGGAGAGGCCAGCATCTTTCCTGTTTCCCTGGATGGCGACTTCTAAGCTGCCCCAGTGTGTGGGGTGTGAGGTCAGGCTAGTGGGGTCAGGATGATCCAGTGCTGAGAGATGGGAAGCACTTTCCAATCATCTATGCCTACAGCCCACTCTGCTTCAGACCCAGATCTGGGCTTCTCCCTCACACTGACCAGTTTTCTAATACAAGCTGTATCTTACAGTGTATTAGATTCCACAGGTCCTCTGAGGTCAAGGTTCAGACCTACAAGACTGCCCACTCGTTAGATCTCATCACCAGTGCTGGGTACCCACTGTGCCCACTCCTGTTCAACCTGATCAAATCTAAGATATATTTATTTTTGAGAGAAGGTCTTGTCTTGCTATATAGTACAGGTTAGATTCAAACTCAAGATCCTCTGCTTCAGTCTCCCAAGCAATGGGATTGTATGACATTAAGTGTGCTGCCACTCCCTGTCCCTCTTGGTCACATGGGAAGTTTCCCAAGGCTTTGATTTCATTGATTTGAATAGCTTATCCGACTTGAATCAGAGTAGGTGTACTTACTGAGGTACCAGCTTGGTATAGAAGGATAAAATTCGTAAGTAGCCAGCTGGAAGGAATGCCGGGTGGGGGTGGGGGCTCAGTGTGGGGAGGGGATGGAGATCCCACGCCCTCTGTAGAGGCACCACCTCCCTCGAATGCCACTCGGCCCACGGCCTGGACCACATCATTGCACTCACAACTGCAGTGGAGAGTAACTCAATCCAGGACTTCCCTTCCTGGAGGACGGGACTCAAGCGAGTTCCCGGCTCCTAGTAGCCGTCTTGATTTTTGTTTGTTTATTTAGGTTTTTTTTTTGTGTGTGTGTGTGGGGGGGTGTAAAGGAGGTAACCACTCCTGATCCAAAAGCCCACCCAGAGACACTTCATTAAAAGCAAAGATGTTTCCCACCCAGGAAATTCCAAGGGATGTAAGAGCTCTGTGTTGGGGACTTGCATCAAAGACTTGTTGTTGGCATAAAAGATGCTCCTGTTGTTCTTAAGTGCTTGGGAAATTCCAGGAGTTTTAGGAACTCTGTGATAAAAGAAAGAGAGACATAGGTGGGGGGAGGAGGGAGAGAAGAGAGAGGGAGGAGAGGGAGAGGGAGAGAAAGAGAAACACACACACACACACACACACACACACACACACACACACACACACGGTGAGGTGGAAGAGGACCCTGACCACCCTGACCACACCTCCTCTTTATCGTTACCCGTCTCCCATCACCCACAGCCTCTCAGAGATGGCAGCTTGGGAACTAGTTTCTCCCCTGTCCAACCCTGTTGCTACCAGTCTATTGTGTCCCAAACAGTTCTTGCCCTGTTCCAGAGCTGCCTTCTAACTGAGAAAGTGTCCTTGCCAGGTAATAGCTATCAGGGTCCCTCCATAGCTCTTCATCTTGCCCCTCCTCCACTGCACTGAAATGCATTGCAGATACCCTCTTAGCGCCCTGTGCACGCTGTGTGTGCTGTGTGCAGGGTCTTCCTCACTGCATGCTGTGCTGTGTGCAGGGTCTTCCTCACTGCATGCTGTGCTGTGTGCAGGGTCTTCCTCACTGCATGCTGTGCTGAGTGCAGGGTCTTCCTCACTGCATGCTGTGCTGTGTGCAGGGTCTTCCTCACTGCATCTGTGCTGTGAGCAGGGTTTTCCTCACTGCATGCTGTGCTGTGTGCAGGCTCTTCCTCACTGCATGCTGTGCTGAGTGCAGGGTCTTCCTCACTGCATGCTGTGCTGTGTGCAGGGTCTTCCTCACTGCATCTGTGCTGTGTGCAGGGTCTTCCTCACTGCATGCTGTGCTGTGTGCAGGCTCTTCCTCACTGCATGCTGTGCTGTGTGCAGGGTCTTCCTCACTGCATCTATGCTGTGTGCAGGCTCTTCCTCACTGGCATTGCTATTGTGCTTCCCACATCTCACGTGCCTGCTTCTCACCGCCTTTCCCCCACATCCTTTCCCTTGAGCCCTTTCACAACCGGAAACCCCTTCCCGAATCCCTCCTCGTACCCATGGACCTCACGGTGCATCACCCGCCGTGATCGCACCCTTCTCGCCATGGTTTGGCAGGGGCAGGCAGGGGCAGGCAGGGGCAGGCTGTGCTCACTTGTCCTTTTGTTCTCTGCTCATCTGTGGCCCCTGCCCTCCTAGTTCTCTCACGGATGGCGCGTTCCATATCAGCCTGTTATTCAGATGCCTTGGCAATTGTGTAGGCCGTAGTGGTGAGAAGATAACAAGATTTCAGACCAGAAGTCTTGGCCTCGAATTTGCTACCTGAGTAACCTTGGAGGAGTCTGGCTGTGGGCTTGCGGTGAGATTGGTCAGCCATTCAATGTAAAAGCCCTGTGCAGACCCACTGAAGGGTTCAAGCACCCTCTCTTAGCCACGCTGGTTCAGCTGGACCTGCATTGGCCACTGGAGGGCAATCTTAGCCAATCTCCCAACTGGACTTGATTTGGTCCCTTCTTGTCGGAGATGAGGGCCTGAGGTATAACCCCAAGGTTTCTCTCTCTCTCTCTCTCTCTCTCTCTCTCTCTCTCTCTCTCTCTCTCCCCTCCCTCCCTTCCTCCTTTCTCTTTTTCTCTCTCCCTCCTTTCTCTCTCTCTTTCTCCCTCCTTTCTCTCTCCCTCCTTTCTCTCTCCCTCCTTTCTCTCTCCCTCCTTTCTCTCTCCCTCCTTTCTCTCTCCCTCCTTTCTCTCTCCCTCTTTTCTCTCTCTTTCTCTTGCTCTCCCTCCTTTCTTTCTCTCTCCCTCCTCTCTCCCTCCTTTTTCTCTCTTTCTCCCTCCTTTCTCTCTCTCTCTCTCTCTCTCTCTCTCTCTCTCTCTCTCTCTCCTCTCTCCCTCCTTTCTCTCTCTCTCTTTGGTGTAGCTAGAGAAGGTTCTGCACACAGCCCAGCACTCTGTAGCACAATGAGCCATTTGCTGTCCTGGGCAGAAGGGAAAGCCAGCCTTTCATTCATTCAAGCAAGTCTTCCCTTATGTAATATTTCCCTCCTTCCTTCCCTCCCTCCTTTGTCCTTCTGTCCTCCCCACAGCCCCACCCTCACTATGATGTCATCCAGTCTGGCATTAGATTCGCTCTGTGACTCAGGCTGCTGAGTGTTGACATCCCAGGCGTGAGCCACAACTCTCTGCTCTGTTTAGATTGTGTGCTGAGACATAACACACACAACACAGGCACCACCGCTTTTAGCCGTACATTTAAAGGGCGAGTTTTAGTCGTACAACCATCACCCCGAGCTAAGACCATCACCACACAAAAAGAAGCCGCTTACCTAGTAGCAGTCAGTCCGAGTCTCCCATCTTCCCACTTCCCGGCAGTCACTTTCTGTCTCTATGGCTTCGCCAGCTTTGGAAGTCTCATGTAACTGGACGTGACAGTTACTCTTGATGTCAACCTGACTGGACTGAGGAGTGCCTAAGAGAAGAATAAAGCATTCTGGGTGAAGGCATTTTCAGAGGCTGCTAACTAAGGGAGGAGGAAAACCTGCCTTGGATAGAGATGGCCCCATTTTTAAGAAGGCTCGGAGGTCAGAAAATGGGAAGAACCTTCTAGATGTCAGCCATTCTTGTCTGGGACTGCCATGATGTGAGCTGCTCAGACCTGTCCCACTCTCCCTGCTGTGAGGATGAAAATGTTGGAACTTGATTGTTGGATGTTTCATTCCAGTGACTTGGAGAGTGACATGTCTTCGGTGAATAGCTTCATTTAATTTTGCATAAAGTTTCAGTGCGCAAAGCAGTATTTCACTCTTGGGGGATAGAATTTGGGGCCTTGCTCATGTCAGACGAATGGTGTACTGTGAGCTACCCCCATCTCTTGCTGGGTCCTCTGGGCTAGCCTTGAGCTCATGATCTCCCTGCCTTTGCCTCCTGGGTGCTGAGTTCCCAGGTGTATGACGTCACTCCTAGGCGCTGCATTCATTTTTATGACTAAATGGTATTCTGTCCCCAGTCTCGGGATGTACCACATTTGGTCCGCTCACCCACCGATCGGTGTGCGCTTGTCCCTCCCCTCCGTCACGAGGAACTCTTCATCGAACAAGGTGTGAACTGACATCTCCTTGCTACTCTCTAACGGCGAAGTGCTGCTGGGAGCTGCCGTGCTGCTGGGAGCTGCCATGCTGCTGGGAGCTGCCGTGCACCGCCACGTCTGGCATTTTGCAAAACTGCCAGACAGTTTTCCAAAACATCTGTACCACTTTCCACTCCTGCCAGCCGTGTAAAGGAACTCCAAAATGCTCGAGACACTGAGCCCAACCCTTGCTTCCCTTAGCATTCTGAACACGGGAGGCTCAGGAGACAAGTCCCACAGCTCTCCCCCTCCCTTTTCCCAGCGTTATGGCTATGCAAGACAACAAGCTTTACAAATTTTAATGGCCTGAGAGGCATACTTGGGCCTTTGGGGGCAACCAAGGTGATCTATCTTTCTTGCTGAGGGGACACTACTGCCTGGTTCCCTGTAGCCAAGGAGGGTTTATCTGTGGGTGAGATCCAGGGCCTGAGTTGGCTGATATGCACTTGGGCTATTTGCCAAGAGGTGTTTTTATTAAGTGGGAGCTGCCAGGCAGGCGTCTGCACAGACTCCTTGCCTCTGTAATGGGCCCCGAGGCTTCCTGGCAGGGAGCTGGCTTTTGCTCTTGCAGCTGTCCCGGGTTTAAAGGCGGGGAGACATCTGTCCAGATGGACAGAGGCCGTGGGTACAGGTTGCTTCCTCCTTGGTGCCTGGCTGGATAACAGGTAGACATGTCGGCTCAGGAGGGACTGCTGAGCCGGGGCCTCCCACTCCGTTTACCATTTTTTTTTCCGTGACTGGGCAAATGAAGGCTCTATTTGTAGTGGCTCAGACCTGCCTGCCTGAAGAGGAAGGGCTTCTCGGTATAGCATCTGGATTGGGAACGAGGCAATTTAGGAAGGGGGAGCGGGAAGGAAGAATAGGTGGCCAGCCCCAGAGGAGCTCCCTCGCGGGAAGCAGAATTGCCAGCTGTGCAGCTCCTGTGCTTGGCGGAGGAAGGACCTGCTCATTTTTGTCAGTCTGGGGGTGGGGGGGGCATGCTTTGGGGAAGCTTAGGGAAAAACACAGAAAAAACCTGCTCCCATGAGGTCTTTATTAACTGACTAGCAACCCTGTATGGGGTTGCCAGGTCTGTAACATCTTGCCTCTATCTATTTGTCTACTGGAAATCTAGATATATGGTTGCTTCTTCATATGACAAATATTTACTGTGTTTCTGGGAGTGTCCTAGGAGCCAGAGACTGATTGACAAATAAAACTGGTCCCGATAAGTGTCCTTGTGGGACGCAAATCCTGACGGAGCAGAGAGCTTTAATCCACTGATGGCAGGAGTCCGGGCTGCGCAAGGCCTTGCCTACTCATCTGATAGTGTGAGGGGGCGGGGGGTGAGCTAAATTTGAGGGTGGGGCTGAGGAAAACCCTTCCTGGGGCGCAGGGCTGAACGGGGAGCAGACGGCGGTGGAGCAGAGGAGTATTTCAGTTTGGCAGGAACAGTGCATGCAAAGCCCTGAGGGGGGACAAACACGACATCCCATAAACAGAGAGCAATGCTCCTGGGGAAGAGCATGGAGGAAGGAGAGACATGGGGACAGGTGGCAAAGCTCCCACTAGCTGTGCAGAAGCCTCGTGCTCTTCTTTGCTTGCTGGGGATGGAAAGAAAACTGTGTTCAGAATGACCACTAGTTCCTGTGACTCCACAAATTTCAGATAACTAGGTGATAGAGTCAGGAATAAAAATACCTCCCTCTGCCCCAAATTAGGGCTGCAGGGCTCCTAGAATCTCCAGTGTTCCTGGCAACTTCAGGGGACGGGTTGGAGCTGGGGTTCCGGTTTAGAGGGGGCGGGGTCAGCTTTGTGCAGGGTCAAAACTGAGCTGTGAATCCTCAGGGAGCCCAACACTGAGCGAGCGCTGATTCAAAGGAGAAGAGGTGCTGCGGGAATAAGGGGGCTCCCAAGGCCGGGGGGAGCTAAAGCTTTCCGATGACTGCCTTGAGCCCTGAAGGTCATGCTAACCTTGTATTTCTGGTGAATCACGAGAAACCCTGTTTTTGTCTGTTTCATGTTTGAGAGATAAATGTGTTTTCAGAGTGGCAGGCCTCGAAGGCCATCTGGTTCAGAGTCCAGTGTGAACACCTGTTTCAGAATCATCTGCAGGCGAATGTTCTAAAGACTGTGATGTGGGTCCTTGAGATTTACCTCAGAACTGCTGAAACACGGTTATTTTATATATTGTTTTATTTCATTTTAGAGACAGAGTCTCATGTAACCAGGTTAGATTTGAACTCACTATTTAGCCCACAGTGACCTTGGACTCCTTATCCTCTGATCTCTTCCTCTGAGTGTAGATTGTCCTGCTTGTGTGGGAAGCCCTCTATCCACTAAGGCATCTTACAGCCCCCCCAGAATGCTCTTAGAGATGGTGGCAAATGCAGGCTACTAGGGAGACTGTGTCGTGGGTAAGTGGTTCAGAGAATTCTTGTCACACTGCATTGGTTGCCGGTGTCTTCTGTAACAAATGAACACACGTGGCTGAAAAGAGAAGATGTAGAAGATGGAGCGATGGCTTAGGGTTTGAAAGAGAACTGGCTGTTCTTCCAAAGACCTGTGCTTGATTCCTAACACCCACAAGGAGGTGAGCAGCTGTCTGGAACTCCAGTTTGGGGACTCTGGCACCCTCTTCTGGCCTCCAAGGACAGATCACTTATTTAGTGCACAGGTGTACATGCAGGCAAAGCACTGTACACATTAAAGATCAAAGAGCAGAGGGTTATTCTCTTTCTGTTTTGGAGACCCACAGACCTAAGTCATTTCTACTGGACTAAAAGCAAGGTATGGGTAGGGCCACCCCTTGTAGAGCCTTTGGAGGAGCCCTGTCCAGCTTCTGGAGACTTCTGATAGCCTCCACTGTGGCATCTGAATCGTCTGTGAACAGCAGGAGAAGGTGGGGCAGACCTACCTACACCTTGGGTACATATTTGACCCTGTTTATGACTCATGTCCTTTGGGAGCAGGGCCTCCCTCAGGCTGGAAGTTTACATGCCCCGCCTCCCTGTGAGCTGCCTTATAGGGCAGCACCCCCATAGGACAGACGTCTGAGAGGACACAGAAGCCCTGCTTTCCTGTCACCTACAGGACGCACAGCCAGGCTATGGCAGCCCTGGCAGCTGGAGTATCCAAGCGGCGTGCAGCTGCTGAGGGTCTTGGCTCTAACCAGAACGCTGTGAAGTATTTGGGCCAGGACTTCGAGACCCTGAGAAAACAATGCTTGAACTCAGGGGTCTTATTTAAAGACCCAGAATTCCCGGCATGTCCATCAGCTTTGGGCTACAGGGATCTTGGACCAGGCTCCCCAGAAACTCGAGGCATCATATGGAAGCGACCCACGGTAAGGCAGTAGGGAAGTGACCATGGCAAGGCACAATTGAGTGTCACACAGGGTAGAGAGTTGTCACATCTGGTCAAGAGATGAAGTGACAGTGCTGGATTCCATTTTCGGATCCCATAGTTCTGATACCCATTTACTTTCTAAAATTATTTCTAAGGAAGAACATACACAGGCTTTAGAGCTGGACAAGTGAGTTCCTCATGAGTGGCTCTGCTGATGTGGCCTTGAGCAACATCTCTCTGGGCTTCAGTTTTTCCACCCTAAGCATAGTACGGCTAGAGCCATTGTATTTCAGTGTGGTTAGGAGAACTAGAAATAAATCTCAGGGTGTAATTGCCCTGCACATAAGAGCACAGAACACAGGGTACTTAGAACTGCATAGTGGCCCCAGGCCAGCACACAGGAGAACAAACCAAGGTTAGATACAGTCAGCTATGGGCAAACAGATAGCATCGCTGCTGAGAGACGTGGGTTACTGGAGGTCATAGAAGGTTCCATCAAAGCTGGAGAGGAGAGGTGGAAGCCATTCTAAAGGCAGCAGGTGTGGTCACACTGGGCGTTTCCCTGATGATAATGGATGCTGTATGCTTTCACCTTTGTGCTTACATCTCACTGGTATATTCTCTTTAACCAAGAAACACTTTGCCTGTTTCTCAATGGTTCTATTTGCTTTTTGTTTCTTTACTTGACTTGGTACTTTTGAGGATAACCCTTTCTTTACTTTGGGAGCTGCCTTGTGTGTGTGTGTGTGTGTGTGTGTGTGTGTGTCTAGTAATGAAGCTGCTTGCTTCATTTGCTCATCCACATCCTGATAGCTATGCCTTTACCCCTACAATTCCCCAGTTTCACATACAAGAGAAAATATGTAATATTTATCTTTGTAAATTGGGCTCAGTTCAGGTAAAATGATGATTTTTTTTGCTTCTGTCCATTTTCCTACAAATAACACGATTCTTTCTTTTCTTTATAGTGAACAATACTGCACTGTAAATACATACATTATACCCCCCACATAAGTATACAGTTTTTTACTTGTTCATCTATGGATGGGTACCCGGTTAACTCCATAACATGGCTATTGTAACTAGGGCTACAATAAACGTGGTTACACAGGTGCCACTATTGTAGCTGACTGTGACTCTTTTGGATTTACAGGGGGAGTATGGCTGCCTCTGCTTATTCTTAAGTTTCTGAGTAGAAGGTCTACCTAGGCTCTTGTGTCAAGGATCAGAAGACACGTTTGTCTACATGAAGATCACACTTGGGTTCTCAAGATGAACTCTCTGTTGGGAGGTTGAAATCCCTTAGGGCTTTTCTGTCTATGGAGGGGTTGGGGGGTGGGGGGAAGTGCAGCAACTCTACCCCAGAGACAGCCGTTGGCTGCGCTGATCTCCAGTGCTCTTAGCTCCCTGTCTCACCATCTGTGCTCGGCATCCATCCCAAGCTTCTGTGATGTATGCAGTGCCCTGTGTAAATGGACTTAGTGCAGCCCGGTCAATATTTTTTTTTTCCGCCAGAAGTATCCTTTGCCCCTCATTGGCAATTAAGCAGCTTATTGATCTTAAGGAGAAATACACAGTCAAGAGTGAAGCCATGTCAGGCACATAATAAAGACCCCAGCTAGGAGACACCTGGCGGGGTCGAATTGTTGGAAAGTGAACGGATGGATGGCGGTAGGCTCATTGGAGCATCCAATCTTCTCTAGCTGCTACCTCTTGGATTAGTGGCCTTGGGGTTTCCAATTCAGCCATGGTTTGCTGTGCACTTCTCCTGTGCAGGGAGGAGTCGTGCGGAGCTTTGGCTAGTTAAGGAGGGGGCACAGTTTGACAGACAGCCGAGGGATACAGTGGTGGAGAAGAATGTGGGCTTGGCTGTCACGCGGTGGTCAAAGTTCTGGCCCCCTCATCTGTCATCCACTAGCCGAGAGACTGTGGGTAAGTTACCAACCTCTCTGAGACCCAGTTTCCTCATCCAGGAAGTGAGAACCACAGTATTACCCACTTCCTTGGGTTATGAGCGAGTCTGGGTGGAAGAAAATGTAAATCCTTAGAAAATGCGTTGTCTCTCGGTGGCATTCCCTGACAGAATGTCCAGAGAGCAGACCATTAATGGGTAAAATGCACGGGGGCTCAGTGAAGAATCATGGAAGCTCAGCTGTGCAACTGGACAGAGAAATTAGGAAGGAGAGCTGAGCTGGGATTGGGGGGCAAAGAGGTCATAGGTGAGAACCAAGGTGCGGGGCTGTGGAAGGACGTGCAAGCAGGATGTTCAGAGAGGGCAGTGGTCCTTCGAGAAGACAAGACAGGGTGGGCAACAGGTGACACCGGAAGCATTCGGGGGACCAGGTCTTATCTCCCTGTGGGTTGTGAAGCTGAGGACTTTCTGTGACCCTTGAAGGATCCATTTAACATACTGGTCATGGCTTTTTTTCTTTCTTTCTGAATGGCTTTGCCAACATGCAGTCTTCTTACCCAAACCTAAGATTGTAGCAGAGCTTAGCAGACACTGGATACGCGTGGCCTTAGCTTCTGTCACATGAGCAGTGTGATGGAATTGAGCAGACAGGTCAGAGAGTCACTTTGGAAGCAACAGTGTCGTCTACGGTTAGTAGCTGAGTTTGATTGATGTCCCCAATACCTTGCTCATGAGGATACAAGGGACATGACATGAAATGACGTATGAAATGGGACCAGAGCAGAGGCTGAGGACCAAGTCCAGGGGGTTCCTGGGTTCCTAGAGTGAGAAAACAGGAGTCCATGGGGAAACTAAGGCAGCGTATTGAGAGAGATGAAACTCAAGAGCTAGTGAAGACACACACCTCAGAGGAAGGGTTTTAGAGGGAGATCAAGCCAATGGTAGCAAACATTAAGGACCGTCCAGTGAGATGGGTCAGAAAGCTCATTCTGGGGTTGCTGGTGGTGTAGGGGATCAGTTTTATGACACTGTGAGGAAGGTGGATTTCATGGGAGTGATGGACGAATTAATTAAAAATATTTTTCATTAACTATTCAAGAATTCTAGATATGCTTACAATGGCTGTTGGTCATATTCACCCAACCCCTCTAACTTCTTCCAGACCCCGCCCCCTCCACCTTCCCACCCTGTCCCCGCTTCATGAGTCCCTGAGGGTCCGGCCCTGTCTAGAAGACACTGCTTTGCCCTGGCCATCCCACCCTCTGGCTCATCCAGTCTTTCTGACCCCTCTTCTGAGATGGCTCCTGAGTCTTGAGGGAAGGAAGCGTGACACGGTTGCCCCATTTGTGACTGAGCATTGTAGTAATACCCAGTCTCTGCATTTGGAGCCACCGCCCTGCTGTGAGAGTCGGTGGTATAGAGATTCGCACTTGGAGGGCAGTTTCCACTTAGCAGATTAACAGTAGGAGGGTTTTTTTTTTTTTTTAAAGAATTGTTTAAGGAAAGAGACTCTTTGAAACCCCCATTCAATGTGCTTTCTTTTCTTCTGTCTCAGAGTTACTTCCTTCTTTATACAAGCAACATTTAAATTAAAAGTTTCCAATCTGTTACTTTAAGCTAGAATTTTCAAATTCCTGCACCTTTTAGTTGTCAGGAAATAATGGTTCAGAGGATGGGAGCTCTTGAGCACCTGAGAGCAACACTGTAGCTACAGCTTTTCTATTTAATGCAGTGTGTGTGTGTGTATGCATGCTGTGTGTGTGTGTGTGTGTGTGTGTGTGTATGCTATGTGTGAGTGCTGTGTGTGTGTATATGCCTGTGTGTGGTGTTTATGTGGTATGTGTGTATGTGGTATATGTGACCTGTGTGTAGTATGGTGTGTGTGTATGTGCTATGTATTTGCTGTATATGGTGTGCATGTGTGGTGTGTATGTGGTGTGTGTATGTGTGTGTGTGTGTGTGTGTGATGTTGTATGTATGTTGTGATGTGTGTGTATGTGTATGTGTGTGTGTGTGTGTGTGTGTGTGATGTATGTGTGTTGTGATGTGTGTGTATGTGTGTTTTGTAGTGTGGTGTGTGTTCTGTGTATGTGGTGTACATGTGTGTTATATGTGTGTTAGTTATGTTGTACAGTGTGCGGGTGTGTGTATTGTGTATATATGGGGTGTGTGTTTACCAATGTCCCATCATGTATGAAGACAGAGGAAGGTTCTCCCCTTACCCCAAATGAGTCCTCAGGATTTGATCTCAGGTTGTCTGCCAGGTTTGGTGGCAGTCACCCTTATCTGCTGAGCCTCCTCTCTGACTCGTCATGCCCTTCTTTCATTTGCCACCAGAGACTGCAGATGATTAAAATAAAATAGAACAAAAATTAAATCTCCCTCACTGGAGGACTGGCTGAATGATTCATGGTACTTTTAATGTAACTGTAAAATTCTCTTTGTTCAAATAAAAGATGTAAAAGGTACCTATGATCACATGGACTCAAAATCGCGCGCGCGCGCGCACACACACACACACACACACACACACACACACACAGTGAGGTGATCAGGCTGTCTACCTCACCACAGACCCCAAAACAATGGAACAGATCATGGACTGAACTTCCAAAGATGTGAGCCCAAATGAGATTTTCCTTTCCTCTCTCTCCTCCTCTTCCTTCTCCTCTTCCTCCTCCCCCTCTTTCTTCCTCCCTTTCCCTTTTCCTATTCCTCTTCTTCTCTAAATAGTCTTTAATATAGCCTCAAAAGAATGATCTTGCTTCATTCTTCTAAGTGCTGGGATTATGGATATATACCACCACTCCTGACAACTTTTCTTCTTTGTAAGTTGATCACTCCGGCTACATTCTTATAGTAATAGAAAAGCTGGCTAAGACACACATGAAAATGTGCTATTACATTGAAGACAGTTTTTGGAAGGATGTGTTAGAAATCTTAAAGGGTTTTATTACTTCCTTCCTGTTGGAATTTTGTATCAGTAACAGTTACTTTCTCAATAAAAAATGTAAACAAAAAGTAACACTTGTGTGGGAGAGTGAGGTGTTGGGGGAGAGGGGATGTGTCTGGTCATGAAGGCAGGAGCTGACAGATTCATATAGAACTGTAGGACTGCCTTCTGGAAAGTTCTCTCTCTCCTACCGCGGGATCTCAGAACTCCTGTTCACAGCTCCACCTGGGCCCCACCCTTCTCGCTCAGTTCACTTTCTTGCCTCCTTGTCAGGTCAGACACATCATTTCTTCATGTCTCTGGAGTGAGCAATGCTTCTCACTCTGTAGCCAACCAGACCCTCTGAGGTGCAACCCGTCGATTTAATGCCTCTTGGTAAATGTAGTCCAAGTTCCCTATGATCCCCTGAGGTCCCACCCTTTCCCCTTAACAATTTGTCTTGTGTCCTCTCTGACTGTCCTCTTTGGACACCCCTCTGCAGACTGTACTAGAGCCTCTTTTTTTTAAATTTATTTTTAAATATTTATTTATTTATTTTATGTATATGAGTATGCTGTAGCTGTACAGGTAGTTGTGAGCCTTCATGTGATTGCTGGGTATTGAATTTAGGACCTCTGCTCGCTCCAGTCAGCCCAGCTCGCTCAGTCCCTGCTCGCTAAGGCCCAAAGGTTTATTTATTATTATAAATAAGTACACCGTAGCTGTCTTCAGACACACCAGAAAAGGGCGTCAGATCTCATTACGGATGGTTGTGAGCCACCATGTAATTGCTGGGAATTGAACTCAGGACCTTCAGAAGAGTAATCAGTGCTCTTCACCACGGAGACATCTCTCCAGCCCTGAGCCCACCATTCTAATAGACCGCCATCGCCTACATGTGGCCGCTGGTCAGCCAGGATTCCTGTTGGACTTTTTCATAGGACTAGTCTTTGTACTGCTTTCCAGTAATGTCAGCTTGATTTGCCTGCACAAACCAAAAGACCTTTCAGGCCAGTGTCTTACCTTTGTTCTCTTCAGTCCACCTTCCCTCTCCCCTGCCTGCTGTGATACCATAATATCCAGAAAGTAGATCCTTCCTGGCTAAGCAAAGAACAATGCAGAGAGCAAGCCTCCTGGTCCCTCTCCTCTAGCCTAGGTGACATCACCAGTGAACAGATGCCAAGTGGAGGAGGCTGGAGAATGACCATGACCGTGTCGTATCCGAGTTCTCCTGTCTGGAACAGGAGTCCCTGACAGCTCATCCCCCACTCGCTCCTTGACACCTTCACGATCCCATCAGCTACAAGATCCCTGCTTCCCAGTCAGGTGTTCAAGGGCTGTCCACAGTGTGCGTTGCTTTTTGGCAAACGGCCCTCTAACTGGGCCTCTGTGTAAAGAGGGATGTTGTCCAAATGGGCGGGGTCGTTTCTTAGTGTATTAGTGTCTCAGCCTTTGCCTTTCTCCTGCACCAACACACCCTTCAGCCTCTCCACACCCACTGGGCACACACACACACACACACACACACACCCGGCTGGCAGAGTGATCAAAATCCTGCTCGTTACAGGGGCTTTGAGCTCCAGCTTTTATCCCGTGGACTGGTAGCTGTGTGTCTCTGGGGTCCTCCCTTCTCTGGTCTTAAAGATCTGCCAGAGGAGTAGAGGCATGCATGTGTGGCCGTAGGCGACCTAGGGCTTCTTCCAGGTCTGAGCTCTGTGCTGAGGTTTTAGCCTGTGCTGCCTCTACCCTGAAACAGCATCTCTGACTTGTGCTTTCTCCTAAACCGCTTTCAGGAATTGTGTCCCAACCCCCAGTTTATTGTCGGAGGAGCCACACGCACAGACATCCGCCAAGGGGATCTTGGTGAGTAACTGGGTTGAGTCCTGTTTATTTAGGGCGAGGGCGGGTGAGCGTGGGGAATGAGCAACATCAGATTAAGCTGTTAGGACATGGCCAGCCCAATTACACACGTACAGGCTTCTGTTTTCTGTGGCTGAATGCATCATGGTGGGTCTCAGTGCTGTGACTACCTTTTGGCTTCCCTTAGCCGGCCATTTTCTGCCAGTTCATTGACTCCTTTCACACTAGAGTGAAGAGCCAGGATTGCATACCTATGGTAGAAACCCCGGGATGGTTTCCATAGCTGCCTTTAAGCAGGCAGAGCTTGCTGTGGGATGACCCTCTGTGTGTAATGACAGCAGAGGAGATGCCTCTGTCGTGAGTGAGAAAACATGATCCTATCTTCTACAGCCCCGCATTCTTTCACAGGTGGGGGGGATCCTGGAAATAAGAGCCTCCTTTTAGGCGGCTAAGGAGTCCTGGAGGAATGGGTACCAGCCAGGAGGAGGTCCTGGCTTCAGTCCTCCAGACGAATGAAAAGGGAAACAAAGAAACAAATGAACAAACACCCAGGAGGAAGTCCTGGGTTCAGTCCTCCAGACAAATGAAAAGGGAAACAAAGAAACAAATGAACAAACACCCCCCACCCCCCAGCCCCGCTCAGAAGAACCACCAATTCCCCGAGTCTCACAGTCGTTTCAAACCAGCAGCAATTCAATTTAGAAAATATTTTTATTTCTATTGTGTATGTTCTAGGCACTCAGGGGTGTACCTCAGTCCCTGAGGTCATGCTGGAATACAAGAGGCCCCCTGGTCGACTCCCCAGCACCAAAAATAAACAGAGTTTACCTATCAGAAGAGTTTGCCGAAACACAGTAACAATTCGCTTGGCCCATTACAAAGTTTGTATCTTATTTCCAAAGAGGCAGTTCCTAACCACTATTTTTTCATATCTTGTCATCAGAGTTTAAATATGCTGAAGATATGAATAGAGACATACCTAGTACATTTTCTTGGGTGGGGGTGAATTTTATCCTGAGTGGCCCTGGGCTAGCTGAGGCAGAGTAAGCATTCTAGGCGGGGCTGGGGATCAAACTCATGGCCTTTGGTGTAGTAGGCTAATCCTCTATCCACTGAAGAATATCCCGAAAAGGACTTTTTTTTTTATATCAGAATATTGTTGGGGACCAAAATTTACTTGAAAATGTACCAAGTTTTAACCAGTTCTTAACTGTTTAAACACAAACTAGGTACAACTTTTGCCTTACTTCTTTAAAAGAAAAATAACGATCAGCTCACAGGAATAGCGTGATCGGGAACTTGTGTTCCAACCTTTTCTTAATATGGAGAGAGCGTTCAGAAACACTGCTCTCAGGGCAGGGGCTAGTGGTGGAGTGCTTGCTTAGCTTGCAGGAGGCCCTGGGTTTAATCCCCATTGCTACCAGAAAAACAACAAGCAGCCTTCTCCACAGGGCACGGCTCCTCAGTTCCATTATCTAAATATTTCCACTGTTTAAAGTGTGCATATCTCATAAAGAGGGAAGAAGCATAGGCTGTCCTTGGTAATGGGTCAGCTCTGTCGGCCTCCAGCCCTCCTGACCCCACAGCCTCCCTGATGGGAGTTTCTACACAGAATTGCACATTGAATAGGTTTTATGGCACAATGGGGTCCTAAATGAAACTTGCTAATCTTCCATATTGCCTTGCTACCTAGTTAGTGGAGGGCTACAAAACACAGATTAGAGATGTGTGTGTGTGTGTGTGTGTGTGTGTGTGTGTGTGGTGAGAGAGAGAGAGAGAGAGAGAGACTACTTGATGAAAATAAGCAACACCTTCTTTGTACACCAACAACTTGACTTTGTTTCTTAGCCAATTCCCCCTTCTTTCCCCCTTCCCTCCCCTCCCCCTCTCTTTTTCTCCCTCCCTCTCTCCCTCCCTCCCTCCCTTTCTCCCTCCCTCCCTCCCTCTCTCTTTCTTCCAGCCTGGAGAACCTTTTTCTCCCTGGCCTGTGGGAAATCGTCATGGCTTGGAAAATTGCAGGGCAGTTGATTTTAAATGCTTTCCATGTTCTGTCCCTCAGTGAGTACAGCAAGTAGCTTAGTCAGAACTCAGGCGGCATGACGACAAAGCAGGACGCACACATGGGGTGCCACACACGAGTGCCCCAATCCCAGAAATGCATACCCCGCATCTCCCTGGCCCTGGTGTGAGGCTCCCAGAGCGGTGAATGTGCTGACCTTTCACATACTCTGGGTGAGGACACGCTGCCCTTTTCCTTCAAGCTAAACAGTTAGTCTAATTTAGCGCACAGCCCAGGGAAACACAACTTTGAATGTCTGCCTCTAATGGCTTCTTGTTAGAGACCTTTTAACTTTGGGAAAGGCTGTTAATGAGAGCTTTTTCATTGATTGACTTGGTGGGATTGTCCTTTGATGACTGTTAAGCAAGGAGATTTGAGAGCTTCCAGAGGAGGCTGGAGCGTTTCCATGGAGAATGTCTGCCGTGGATGGAGAGCCAAGCCGGAAGCACAGGAAATGAACCTGACGGGCTCTCTGACTCCTGCTCACATCGAAACGACTGGAGCGGCTGCCATTGTGGTGGTGGATTTTAATGAGGTGAGCTAGAAAGGGGGCCACTGAGCACCTGAGGAGAACAGGTGCCCCAGGTCCCTGTTTATCAAGACTGTTGTTAATATGCAGAAAAGAAGGTGTCTTGTGGCCGAGGCTGAAACCAGTGGCCGAGCCCTTGCAGCTCTTGTGGCCTGTGAGATCTGAGTCAGGGTGGATCCTGAACAACGAGGGAAGATTCCTCACTGGATATAGCTCACCTTCCCGAGGGCCCAGGAAGCTTGACGTAGCACTTGCCAATTTGGGCGTGGTAGAAGGCAAAACTTAATGCCTTGTTTGCATTCCAGAGTCCAACACTGGCACTCGGGTGTCATAGTTTTTCTTTATTTAAAACTTTAAAAGCCGGGCGTGGTGGCGCACGCCTTTAATCCCAGCACTCGGGAGGCAGAGGCAGGCGGATTTCTGAGTTCAAGGCCAGCCTGGTCTACAGAGTGAGTTCCAGGACAGCCAGGGCTACACAGAGAAACCCTGTCTCGGAAAAAACAAAAAAACAAAAAAACAAAACAAAAAAAAACCTTTAAAATACTTAATTTATACACTAAAAAGAGGTCGTTTGTTTATTTCTATTGCATTGGGGATTGAACCCAGGGATATTGAGCATGGGCGGGAGTGGTACCATTGAGTTATACCGGAGTCCTCCCTCCCTTTAAAATTCATTTTAGGATAGAATATTACTAGGATGCACAGATGGACCTCAAACTCACTCTGTGAGGCAGGTGGGCCATGTTCTCATGCTCCTTCTGCCTCGGATTTCTCTGAGTGCTGGGATTATACATGTGTACCAAAACACCAAGCTGAAAACGATATCTTTTTCATAGAATTTTTATGATAATTTTTGGTAAGCACATTTAAAAATCAAAACGTTGTATCTCTAAACAATACATGAGAGTTGAAACATTCCTCCACTGACCCCCATTACAGTCCTCCATCCCTCTATAAAATGCCTATTTTTTTCACAATGCTTCAAAGACCCAATTAGAGTGTGTCATTGTCCCATCAGAATATTCTACCATCCCATAATGGTGTTCTACTGCCCCATCATAGTGCTCAACTATCCCATTCCAGTACTCCACTATCCCATCCCAGTGCTCCACTATCCCATCCCAGTGCTCCACCATCCCATTCCAGTGCTCTACCATATCATCCCAGTGTTCTACCATCCCATCCCAGTGCTCCTCCATCCCATTCAGTGCTCTACCATCTCATCCCAGTGCTCCACAATCCCATCCCAGAATGCTCTACCATCCCATCCCAGAGTGCTCTACCATCTCATCCCAATGCTCCACAATCCCATCCCAGTGCTCCACCATCCCATCCCAGTGCTCTACCATCTCATCCCAGTGCTCCACCATCCTATCCCAGTGCTCTACCATCTCATCCCAGTGTTCTACCATCCCATCCCAGTGCTCCTCCATCCCATTCAGTGCTCTACCATCTCATCCCAGTGCTCCACAGTCCCATCCCAGAATGCTCTACCATCCCATCCCAGAGTGCTCTACCATCTCATCCCAATGCTCCTCCATCCCATTCAGTGCTCTACCATCTCATCCCAATGCTCCACCATCTCATCCCAGTGCTCCACCATCCCATCCCAGTGCTCTACCATCTCATCCCAGTGCTCCACCATCCCATCCCAGTGCTCCACCATCCTACCCCAGTGCTCTACAACCCATTCAGTGCTCTACCATCCCAGTGCTCCACCATCTCATCACAATTATTTACTGACCCATCACCATCCTCCATTGTTTTATCATAATCCTTGACTTTCTTATTCCAATGCTATTCTACTGTTCCATCCTGCTGTTCTACTGTGTCATCCCAGTGCTCCACTGTCCTGTCACAGTGCTCCACCATCTCATCACCATGCTCCACTACTCCATCACCATATTCCCTTGTTCCTTCATAATCTTTGACTTTCTTATCAGAGTTTTCCATTGTCCCATCCCACTGCTCTACTGTGCCATCACAGTGCTCCAGCATCCCATCACAGTGCTCCAGCATCTCATCACAGCCCTCCAGTGTCCTATCATAATGCTTTGCCCTCCCAACTTACGACAATGCTCCACCATATTATCACAGTGCTCTAATATTCTATCACAAGGTGTGTTCAACTCATCACAATGTTCTGTCCATTGCTTCATCACAGTGTTCCACTATCCCAAAATAGTTCTGCATGGTCCTATCCCTGTGCACCACTGTGCCATGGGTGTCCCATTGTCCTATCACAATACCCCATTGTTTCATCACAGTTGTCCTTCTATCCCAGTATAGACCTGTCTCATCCCAGTTCTCTGTCCCACTGCAATTCTTTACTGTCCCACCACTCCATTTTCCTATCATGGTGCTCCACTGTTTCATCACAGTGGTATTATCTCAGTGCTTCATTGACTAATCACAATGCGCCTCTGTTTCATCACAATGCTCAGTCCCATTATAATGTTCCACTGTCCCATAATGATGCTCCACTGTCCCATGATGGTGCTCCACCGTCCCATCAAAGTGCCCCATCACAATGCTGCATCATCCAATCAAAATTCTTCACTGTACTATTGGAAAGCTCCACTTGCATCAAACATTATTACAATGCTGCACTGTCTTGAAATGACAGACCCTTGTATCATCCCGGTGTTCTGTCTTTCACAATGCCACACCATCCCATTGCAATGTTGTACTTCCTCTTTATAATATTCCTCTGTCCCATCAGAGTGTTCCATGTCCCATCACGGTACTCTACTGTCCACCACAGAACCTCTGTCTCATATCAGGGCTCCAGTGTTCCAAAACAATGCTCTCAAAGCACAGTGCTGCCGATGAACTCTCCCAATGTTTTAAATTTCTATCACACTGCTATACCTTCCCTGTATAATATTCCACCATAGTGTTCCACTACCTCATCACAGTGCTCCACTACCTCATCACAGTGCTCCATGGTTCCATAACTGTACCCATTTGAGCCATCACACTAGTCCACCATTGTACCTCAGTGTCCCTTTGTCTCTATCCTAGTCTTCTAGTGTCCCACCATGGTGTTTCCTTCCCTATCCTTGCATTTTGGCCAGTGCATGTCCCAGAGCATCTGATGTCTCTGTAGCACTGAGCTTAGTGTCTGTCATACAAAAAGGTACATTTGTGATCCATAACTCATTTGGTGCCTGGATTGAGATGTCTAACCCAACTACCCAAGGAAACCCAAGGAAAATGGGGACTATACTGGCTCATGGACAGTAGATTTCTCTGTTGGCATTGGTGGAGCTGGTATCCATGGATCTAAATATTTCTAGCACACCTTCTGACCATCTCCAGTCTCTGCTAGTTTGTATGGGTGGGCTGTTTGTTATCCCTTCCATGGAGGAGAAGACCCATGTGATGGGACATCTGACCACTACTGCTCTCCCATTCTCTCCAGTAGCTCTGGCTTCATAGATGTCATAGGAGGCTTCTGATTGGATGGTTGGGATGGTCATCCACACACTGGGCTAGTGGATGCAGACAGAAAGGTAAACTTCCTTATAGCCTGGACTCACTGCTAGGATTGTGAGCACCCTACAAACTGCAGGGCAGACTTTCCAAAAGAAATGGGCAGGGGCTCTTGGTAGACAGTATAAAAAAGGACAGTGGGACATTTAAATGTATATGTATGGGGTGGGGACAGGGGTCTGTCTTAGTCAGGGTTTCTATTCTTGCACAAATATCATGACCAAGAAACAAGTTGGGGAGCAAAGGGTTTATTCTGCTTACACTTCCACATTGCTGTTCATCACCAAAGGAAGTCAGGACTGGAACTCAAGCAGGTCAGGAAGCAGGAGCTGATGCAGAGGCCATGGAGGGATGTTTCTTACTGGCTTGCTTCCTCTGCCTTGCTCAGCTTGCTTTCTTATAGAATCTAAGACTACCAGCCCAGGGATGGCACCACCGACAATGCCCCCCCCCCTTGATCACTAATTGAGAAACTGCCCCACAGCTGGATCTCATGGAAGCATTTCTTCACCTGAAGCTCCTTCCTCTGTGATGACTCCAGCTTGTGTCAAGTTGATATACAAAGCCAGCCAGTACAGGGTCTGACACTTTCCAACTGCTAAGTCATATTTATCCTCTGAGCCCAGGGTCCTGGCTTCTTTTCTCCTCCAAGCCATCACCCTGGCACACCCATCCCTATTTCTTCCCTGGGAATTCCTGTTCTCTCTTTGGATTAGTAATTAGCCAAGAGTCTTTCAGTGCATCTGTGTAGACCTGGGTCTTCAGGGTTGGCTGATGAGTGTCCTCTCTACTAATTTTACAGTTATAATTGAACCAGCCAGGTAAACGTGGTTAGGGAGCTAACACTTGCTTCCTTATCACTCTGGAAGGGGTCACTACCATGGATAGATATGATAGCTAACAGCTCTGGGCATCACAACTGTGTGTTCCACGGGGCAGGGTATGCAGCAGCATTCTGAGAGAATTAGCAGCACTTTGCTCTTTGAGCTAAGCCCTCTGTTACTGTGTTATTATTAAATAACTGATATATATGTATATATACACATATGTATATATATACACATATGTATATATATGTATGTGTGTGTGTATATATATATACATATATATATATATATATATATATATATATACACACACAAACATACATACATTGAAAACTGATATAACCAAAGCCAGAGACTTCTGAAAACATTAACCTGTGGTGTCCTTGGTGCTCAAGACTGTGGAAAGGCAAAGGACTCAGTGGACTTTAGTGTCTTATGGGCCCAAGTGGCACATGAAGGTGCACTCCCAAAGGCAAAGACCTTGGTCCCTGGAAAATGACATTCCGAAAGCTCACTGCCTTCAGAAGAAGAGCATATTTTTTTTCTCTTTAGCAAATATGGACCAGAGACTTCCAGAATGTAGAGAAGTCAGCGAGCTTTCTGAATAACTTACTATAATGTTTATCCAAAATTTAAATCTATTGGATGTTTTTCTTTCCTTCTATATTCTTCCTCCCCCGTCCCTCCTCCCCTCCCTCCCTCCCTCCCAGCCTGCCTCCCTCCTTCTCTCTTCTTTGGCTTTTCTTTTGGGTTAGGGAAGACACCCCGCCCCCCCTCCACCCCAGCACATAAATGCTCCACCACTGACACATTGTCTCTCCCTTTTATATTTCACTGTCACGTGCCTGGCGCGATTGTGTCTATGTGTGGTCACTCCCCCCACCCCACCCCCATCCCTGGTTCTTTATTGACCTGAGTTTTCTCTTCACCTCTCTGGAATTGATGCCTTAGTCATCTCTGTTGCATTTATTGACTAGAGTTTTGTATTCTGTACTCATGTTTCCAAAAGAGTGAGTGGGACATTTCATGTCTCTAAAGATAATCGAAAGCCCGGTAGCGATGACATAACCTCATCACCCTCTTGTATGGAGCCCTGGCATTGATTTTCTTCGGTGAGCCAGCGCTTCCCCCATGGGCAGGGCCTGGATTCCTGGGGCAGAGATGGGCATATGCACTCGACAGTAATTGAGAGTAGTGTCAGCCACCTTAAGACATCTTCTGATCTGTACCGTCCTCCCAGGACTGGGACGAAGTAGATCAATTCACTAGGTCCGGATGCTTACTTTTAATGAGCAACTGGGGAAGCTTCTGCAAGCACAAAGGACGGAGTCTGCTCATTGATTCTGGAGAGCACAGGGTCAGACCTCCGGGGGGCGGGGGTAGGAGGAACTGCAGGGGCCAGTTTCATGCTACCCAGTGAGGGTAAGTGGGACGCTGATGGGTTGGATTCTGATGGGGTCTCATCTTTTTGCTGTTGTTTCTTTCTACTCTTGTCTCCAATGCTCTCCGGTTCTGTTCCACTGTGACCCTTCGCCATTCTCTTCTGAGCAGAGGTGCTGGGGACAAGCATTAACATTTGCTGTGAGTTTGACTCGCTGAGTTACTAGAAGATATTATTATTATTGGCTGTTATTCCAGAACACGGAAGGATTCCACACCATACTCTCAGTTCCATTCACCCTCACCTGTTTCCTTCTTGTAGGGCTGAAGTGCAGAAAAACAGGGCTGGCCACTCCAGCCACTTAGTATCATAGAAGAATTGCTACAATTACACAAAATATCACTCTGCCTGACACTTTGTCCCCATTACATTCCTTAGGCACTCCCCCATATCTTTTAAGAAGCGAATGAAGCACAAAGCATTGTAATTTCAAAACAAAATCAATAATTCTCAATAGACTTGGACTCGAACACTATCACTTTTTATTCTATGCATTTGGAAACACTCTTCTGAGATCAAACTTATGGCTTCACTGAGCTGCCATCGGGGTCATGTCACAGGCAAGGTGGAGGTCACAATATGCCAGGCCACTTCTCCAAGCGAAGATTGTCAGGGTGTTTTTCTTTTCTTTTGGTTTTTTTTTGTTTTTGTTTTAGTTTAGTATATTCTGGTTTTGTGTGATTGTATAGAATATAGCTCAGTGCAGTACTTTCTGTCCTTCAGGAAGGAAATACACTTAGCTGTAAAAGGTTCAGGTGAGCCTCCAGGGCGGCATTCTCTCTCCCAGGAGGAGGAGACTTCTCTCTCTAGCCTCAGTCTTGGCTGAGCAGCCCCGAGTTTGGATGTGCAAGCTATATCCCACCGTGCGGCAGATTCCTATGCAGAAGGCTCTGGCTGAAATCCCCCTGTGTTACTTTAATATAATCCACAGCCCCCAGCGTTTGTGCCCCACTGGAGGCATGGCTGCTAGCATCCCTCTTATGGCTCGCATTTTGAGGAAGTCCTTTGGAAACCTAGAGAGAATCTTTTCAGCATTGGCCAACCACGATGGTTAGGTTTCTGTGTTCTCCCTGGTGCTTCAGGAACCTCTGCTTCAGATACCGGGTCAAGGCACATGGCTGGTTACGGGACAAAGGTACAGGAGGCTCTGGACCACTTGGGGACACACTGACAGAGCACTGGTAATATAATGCCTCAGTCCTTAGAAACCTGGGATGCTGCTGAAGAGAAGTGGATACAGTCTGGGGCGGGGCTGTGAAGGTGAAGCCTCAGTATAAGCTCAGGTCCTTTCCATTCAGGGAGCTTTGGGGCTTTATTGGAAGGCCCAGCAATCACATCCAGAGCTGTGGCTCAGAGATGTGTACCATCAGTCCTTGAGAAACCGGCTCTCACTGTCCGAGGACGAGAAGCACGATCCACAAGAGCCTTTCCTCCGGCAGGGAACCCACGGCACCTGTTCAAAGGAGATGACACAGTTCCACGAGGCTGCCAATCTGACACAGGGAAGCAGACACGATTCCACAAGGCATTCAAGGCAGCGTGCAGTTTTGGGTGCTTTCTCCTGCCCCATCCCTTCCTGTCACCTCTTGACTGCCATCTCTGGCGCATTGCCCCAGCCCCTGCCTCCAGCAATCTCCCTCCCACCAACCTGCTTTATTTTCTTTATGGCATTTACCACCACCAGGCATGTTGTTTATCAATGGTCTTCCTTACTAAAATGCCCCGTGCAAGATGCCAAAGATTGTCTTTGACATGTACACTTAGGGCCAGGAGTCACACTTGGCCCAGGGTAGCTACTCCTTGACCATTTGTGAGATGAGTTCGTACAGGAAGTCTTTAGTAGCTCCCGGGTGACAATGCTCCCCCTGCAGCCCCCCCCCACCGCCTCCCTGTTCAGGGCTCAGCTTTGTCTTCTCTCCTTCCTTTTACTCCCTTTGCTCTTGTGAACTGTGCTCAGGATCTTTACCCAGCCTCGTTTCTATCTCTAGCACTCTCATGCATTTGGACGTCAGAGCTGCTTGCCGTTGGGAAGCCGTCCTCACTTTCCGGGGAGCTGCTGGGCTGCCCTGTGTTTGACATGTGCTGTACTTTGAGAACCCACACGCACACCCCTTGAGGCCTCGAAGCTCTTCCACTGGCTTCACAGCACCAGCCACCTTCTTCTTCTTCTTCTTCTTCTTCTTCTTCTTCTTCTTCTTCTTCTTCTTCTTCTTCTTCTTCTTCTTTAAAGATTTATTTATTTTATGCCCATGAGTACACTGTAGCTGCCTTCAGACACACCAGAAGAGGGCATCCGATCCTATTACAGATGGTTGTGAGCCACCATGTGGTTGCTGGGAATTGAACTCACAACTTCGGAGGGGGCTTTAAACAAAGCTTTAATGGTGGCTGGTGCAACTTGCTGGATCTTAGCATCACTTTCTTCCATGGTCCTCTTAGCATTCAGTATTTCCCCATTATACCTGCCTTACAGCGTTTTTCGGTATTCTTGTCATTCCAAAAGGCATTCTAATTAAACACAGTAAGCAAGTTAGGCACTGTGTGACATATTTACATAAATCCTGAGTGTGTATACCTAATGATGTTCCCACTCTGGTGAATCAGTTTCATTTTTATAATCTACGAAGAATTTCTTTCCCTCTTGATAGCATTAAAGGTCTGATTTGTGGTGGTGGTAGCGGGGACTCCCGAAATTGTTTTATGCCAGAGAGCCTGATTGCTTCAACAAAAGCTTAAATCAGATAAGAGTTGGTCTACAGGGCTTCCCACGCAATTCCAAGAGTTTTCTCTCTCTCTTCTCTCGTTCTTTCTTTTTCTCCCCACTGATAAGTTAGAAAACAAAACATGATGGTCTTGCATTCACACACCTGCTACCCCTTTCTGTTTTTCTTCCCCCCTTTTGTGACTACATTAAGTCTGGGCTGCTTTACAGCTCCTAGAAGCGGGGCCCCTCCCCCACTCCCCAGCTCAGAACTGTCCTTGGGCAAATGCCATTATTCATTGTAGCTGTCCTCCATGCTGAGATGCCCCACGCGGAATGTGGATCTGCTGTCAGGCCTGAGAAACCTTTCCTGAAGTCACCATGGGAACCAGGAGTGGAGGTGCGAGGCGACCTGTGGGGCAGCAGAAGTAGATTATTTAGTGCATGTTATTACTATATGTAGTACAGCCGGAAAGAATTATTTTGAGGACAAAAATTATAGCTGCTCTGAGGGAATAGGCTCCCGCCACTCGGGAAAACACCAGGGGGACTCAAGGCTGACTTTTGAAAGTAGCTGTCCTTTCAAGGTGACCATAGTACTCCATGTCCCACAGAGAACATGTCACTGGGCTCTTGAGGATTTCTGGATGTGTACAAAACATAGAGGTGACTCTTCTTACTTCTAGATCAATGATATCCATATGTAAGGAAGCTATGGAGTTTCCATGATGCTCCAGAAACCATGCTAGATCGACCCTTCACTTGCAGTTGCAACTGAAGAGGTTATTTGACAGCGGTAGGCCCAGGGTGGCGGGAGATCCTTCTAAGGGGTAAGAGACATGTGATTCACCCTGCGCACTCACTGGGCAGAGTTAGGAAGGATGTTCACAGCCTTTCATTCATTTGGCAGAGTAGTATGTTTCTTTCTCATGGTAGGAAACAGGCTGTGAGTCAGTCCCTGTCTCTTCTCCTCTGGTCTGCGGGCATCTGGGGGAGGATTCTTGGCCGCAGCGATCTGAAGATGCCCTCTCACCTTGAAGAACATGGTTAGGGTGCTAAGTGGTGTAGGGTAGGGCAAACAGGAAGTAGGAGCTCAGAGGCCACACAGGGGCCAGATGCTGAGCCCTGATTATGTGTGGAGAATTTGAAAAATTCTGTATTATTCCCAAGGATAATGGGGCAGCCACGTGGGTTGGGAGCAGAAGTGTGTGTGGGCAGATGTGGAGTGTGGAGAATGCGGACCCCAGGCAGGGCACAGCTGCAATAGGAGAGACCCTCACTACCCTCAGATAATCATGGATCCATAGAGTAAACCAGAAGCCCTCATTTCATAGCAAACTGTTTCTTTAAAATGATGTGATTAGCGCATCATTTTGATAAATGATATAAGAGAGTATGAAGCATTTTTTCATAGCTCACCGTCCTTAGGAAATAATCGCACACAAGACAGGGGCACAGCACTCTCGGTGCCTCATTTGTACTGTCAGAGCAAGATCTTGAAAGCACTGGCAGCTCTGAGTTCTTCCAGGATCTCCCTTCAGCCCTTAGCACTCAAACTACGCCATCCCGGGTGCCTGTCCCGCCTCAGCTGCCGAGGTTCCTCCTCCTCAGCTGGAGCTCAGGTCCGTGGCCAATGGCACAGTCACGTCCCAGCTCCTCCCAGTTCTGCAAATGTAGCAAGTCATTCCCCCGCCACTCTCTTAATCTATGTGTGCTACTGTAACAAAATACCACAGGCTGGGTAACCCACCAATCACAGAAATGCATATGGCCGGCACAGTCCAGATCAAAATGCAACAGACTCGATGCCTTTGTCCGCAGAACAAAGTTTTGCTGCTGTGTACTCTTAGAAGCGAACACCCTGTCCTTACATAGCCACAGGCAGCAGGGCAAAAATGTGGCAAGCCCTGTCGACTCTGGGAATTACCCATGTGCGAGGTCCAGCCTCTCAAGGTTTGGTTTCCTGTGAATGAGTTCCAAGATGGGGGTAAGTTCCACGTGAGTGTTGAAGGAGACACAGACATTCAGACCATGGCAGTCACTTTGCTACCCGTTGGCCTTGTGTTTGCAGATGTGCTGGCTTGGTTGGTAGTTAGGACAGGTAGTAGTGTTACGTGGTGTTTGACTGTCTTTTTGTGTTATGATAACCGCTACAATTTCCTAACTATAGCACCTAGGTAGTGACTACTTAGAGAAAGGGTGGCTGTAGGAGCAGATTGCTGGGGAAATGGGATTCCAGAGGCTTCTAGGGTAAAAGTCAAAGACATTTGGCCAACAGTTGGATGTGGGGAAGGAGAGGGAAGAGCAGAGGGGCTCCCAGGATGGAATGGAGACAACTGTGGTGACAGTGTTAGTCACAGGGAGTGTGTGGGGGGTGGGAGGGGGTGCTGAGTGGGAGCAGGCACTGGCAGAGGGGAGTCAGACTACGCTTCGCTTCCCTGGTGACTCAGGGAGACCCCGACAGCTAACTACTGCCATTATAAGTTTTGTTGACTTACAGGTAGCAGATACTCCATAAATGTCTGCTGATTCACATTTTGGGACTCCCCATGTTTGGGTTAATTGTCGGGTGATAATAGAGAATAATGGGGGTGCTTATTGAGGGGTTCTCAGGTGTCAGGCATCAAGCATTACCTCATTTTTATCTTCCTAACAACCCTAAGGGGTAGTGACTGCTTCATGCGTCTGCCCGGTAAGTGGGTGCTATTACGTGAGGTGGGTGCTGGGTGAGCTCAGTGCTAATCGAGGTGGGGAGAGGGTGTGGTCTGGAAGCAGATGGAAAGCGAAGTGGAGGGAGAGGCTGGGAAGCTGCCTGTGAGGTGCAGAGCAGGGGCCAGTCCTGAAGACTCTGGTCCCCTTTGTGCAGAGGTGCAAGGCATCTATTACAAACGGCCATGATGGAGGGCAGTGGTGGCGCACGCCTTTAATCCCAGCACGTGGGAGGCAGAGGCAGGTGGATTTCTGAGTTTGAGGCCAGCTTGGTCTACAGAGTGAGTTCCAGGACAGATAGGGCTACACAGAGAAACCCTGTCTCAAAAGAAAAAAAAATGGAAAACAAACAAACAGACAAACAAACAAACAAACAAAACCAAATGGTCATGATGATGCTGGTTTCAGCCTCCGGCCCCACAAGGACAGGCAGCAAGCTCGTCCCCCAGCTGGACACTGACCCTCTCACCTTGGAGATCACTTGGCTGGTCAGGGCCTCAGTTTACTCATCTGCAAGTGGGTGTCCAAGTTACAATCTACCTGTTGAATGTGCATGGAGAGCCAGGTAAAGGAAAGTGTCATCATCCTTGGGCGACCCAGCAGTGAGGGAGGGGTGAGGTCTTATTTCCTCATCCTTATCCCCTTGTTGGGGATCTTCGGATGCTCCCCACTCAGAATGTACTCCAGCAGAGTTTATGGTGTGCAGGAGACTTTCAGGTGTGCAAGGTGCATTGTTGTTTTCAGGCTGAAAGGACATGTAGGGAAAGGGTGTTTTGAACCTGACTCAGCAGGTGTGTGGTGACAGGGTGACCCACTTAGAACAGAGCCCCAGTGAGGGGCTCACAAGAGCTTATCTCTGCCTCCATATTATTCCTTCAGGGAAGGCAGAGTTACCCTCAGACACTGGCAGACATCCCTTAACCCGCCATGATTCAGGACACACTGAAGATACTGTTTGCCCCGGGGACAGAGAGGTCAATGGATTTTCCATTTTGAGCAGAGAAATCATTGCTGACTGAGGGAGACTTCACTACAGTAGCTAAGTGCAAAGCAAGTTGCCTCCTTAGTAAACTCCTTAGTTCCTAGATTGGGTACGAGGACATGCCTGACATCTCAAACTGCTTTGATCTTCTGTGAGAACCCTGGCCAGAGACCCGGGAAACTGAATTTACTCTCATCAAGTTTATAATTCTGTCCAATCCAATAACTGAAACCGTATTTCCAGCATAACTCAGTCCCACTGGGGTGAGTGCGCCTCTGCCCTTCTCTCTCAAGATGGTGTTGAGTGTGTGTGGAGCTGGCTGCTGAGGTAGGAATGGCCTGGGCATCTCCGTGGGGACCTTCTGTTGTGTTCCTTGCTGGCACCGAGGGGCACTCCCCTGTCTGTTTTCTTTTGAGGCTACAGGGAAGCCGAGGGGCTCTGCAGAGCCTCTGATGGTGGCTCGATCCTGTTCTAGCCCAGGAGGTGCCCAGGTCCAGGTACTAATCCTCCTTTCCATGTTGGTTTTTCTCTGAGTCAGCTGAGACAGGGGCAAAGGGGCCCTGGGTCCTCTGCACACTTCACCACAGCCAGCTGCTTTGTCCCTGCTCTGGGAATTTGGAGACCTCACCTCATTCTTCTCGCTCTTTCTTCCTGCTTCTCTTGGCATTGGCAGATGGGGTCAGGGAGAAAGTTGGTCACCCATGGGGAAGGCTAATCAAGGCACTCACCTGTGCTCCACAGATGCCATGCTTTCTGGTTCATGCATCTCATGCCCACGTTCCATGTCATCTTCATAGATGACCTCCCTATTGGACTAGAGATATTTAGTCAAACGCCACCTAATGACAGAGGCAGATTTTGAGACATCTGCTGATATGCCAGTATTGTGTACTTACCAACCACTGGTACAGGCAATCCCTTGATGTCATTAGGAGATGTCGCATGCAAATGTGCGAAGCTAAGGCTGGGGTAACCGGGGATAAGGTTTATAGTAAATTCTACAAGTAGGAGTTCACTCTAATGATAAAAGCAATTACAGTATAGTAAATAACAAACTGAAACATGGTCATTTGTTATCATATCAAGTACTATGTTTTGTGTATAATTACCCATGCTAGCCTTTCATAGGACCAGCTGGCCTCCACAAACAGGCCTAGTGGCTTGCATTAGGACTATAATGGCTCCAGTGTCACTAGATGAGGGAATTTTTCAGTTCCATTATGATTCTTAGGGAACCCCATCAAATATGTAGTCTGTGGCATTTGAAAACAATATATGTTTTTATATCTATTTAAAACATGTAATGTGTATAACATAATTTTCATATACATTTCATAAATTGTGTATTTACAGATATAAAAATATATGGAAAGCATATATGTTTTATGTCTGAAAAAGAGCACGTCATTTTATATATTTTATAATATATTTACATACACACATATGTATATTAGTATCAAGATGCTATATACTTAGTATCAAGATATTTGATACTTAGTATCAAGATATTTGACCCTTTACAAAGGCTGTGGGGCACAGACCCATTTTCTAGATGAAAACTCTGAGGTTCACAGGAGTCAAGTAACTGCTTCTGGCCAACCTGCATGGATATGCTACCAGGAGGTGATAAGTCTTGGAGGGCAAGTGACGATAATCTTAGAGTAGACAAGGTGTCATGGAGATGCCAAAGGCCAGAGCTGAGTTAGAGCCGGGTGCTACCAGGCTGACCTAGGGAGAAGGCAAAGGTGAAGGGTGACCTTGGAGGAGAATCCAGGTTGCAGAGGTTCTGAAATGTCTAGCTCGTCTCCGTTCACAGGAGTGAGAGACAGCATCTCTGCGGTGTGAGCAGAGCCAAGAATTACATCACTGTGTGGCTTGAAGGCTCTACTGGAGGTCAAGAGGCCAGTCACCCAAATCCTGGGGGACCCGAGAGACGACTGCGTTCTAAGAATGCTCGGAGACATGCGTATAAGAAGCTGTTGCTGTAGCTGCCAGAGGCAGAGGCAAGGCAGGGACATCCTGGAGCTGAGAGATTTTCTTTAATCAGAGAAGGCAGGCACGAGTCAAAAGCAAGGGGAAGCAGAAAGTAGGTCTCAGGAAACACTAATGGTGTCAGGCAAAGCTAGAGCAGGAGGGTTACCATTAGTGACAGCTATAATATTAAGCAGTTGTATAGAACTGTGGAGAGAAGTCATTCTGTCTGTTCTCCTTACCAGTGTGAAGAAGCTTTCCTCAGATCCGCGCCTCCCCCCACCCCGTGTGTGTGTGTGTGTGTGTGTGTGTGTGTGTGTGTATGTATGTATGCATGCATGTTTAATTTCCCCCTTCCTTTCACACAGAGGACATTTGCCAATAACTATATCAATTTTTGTTTGTCACATGGGGGTGGGGGATGGGGAAGCTGCTATTGGCATCCATCAGCTACACTGCTCAACATTCAGGATGGCCCCCACCATAAAAAATAATTTATTCCATGATGTCAGCCATGTTGGATCAAGAGCTTTGCTCACCAAGCAAGCAGCTCTGATCTAAGCCTGGTTCTTATCTCATGCAGTACTCAACACATGCCACATTGAGTTTCTCTGCTGGAGAAGCCTTCAACATGGGCTGAACCGTAGGACTCCCTTGATGGTCCAAGTACGTGACCTGTAGGGCTTGTGTTCAAATCACTTCTGACAGCGCCACCCTGTGGTGATGTGATGGATTGTGTGCTGGGGTCTGGGGGGAGCCCATCATCCACCTGCGGCCAGCATCCAGTCTAGGCAGAGTCAAACAGCCAGAGCAGCAGCAGCCAGAGGCGCATGTGTTCTGACGTGGTCAAAACTGGCATGAGTGAAGGGCGGCGGGCTTGAAAAGGCATGCTCACCGACAGGAGGGAGGAAGGATGCTTCTGAGATTGCCGGGCAGAGAAGTGCCAAGCTAAATTAGTGCCCCGTGTGTAAGAACATTTTGAGCAGTCTTATGGAGGAAGAGCAGGCGAAGGATGCTTTGGCTGTGATAAAATATTGAAGATGGTTTTTTTTTTAAACAAGCATTTGTTAGTGGGGTCAAAATCTTTGGATTGCATCTGAATGTGTAATCAGGGAGACTGTTTGTCTTGGCTATTTTCAGCTTGCTAGGGCACCCCCATTTCTAGTGAGCGTGAATTGGCAGGAAGGAAGTAGAAACTAGCCAATCAAAGGCATCATGACTCTCCCTGTTCTAGGTCCTTGCCTCTTTGGAACACGTAGTCCTCCTTCGGTTCTTCTTTGAGAGAGTTATTATACAGGGGAATGGTTTCTTTGTGCCTTTGAAATTCATGAAAATCCCAACATGTACTATTCGGAGTGGAGGATGTAGGGAGTTGGTTAAGTCATAAGGGTGGGGCCCTTATGCATGGGTTGGTGCCTTTATAAAAGAGCCTCTGGCGAGCTTTCTCCTCCCTTCCACTATGTCAGGATGTGGTAAGACAACCCTCATCTATGAGCCAGGAAGAGGGCTCTCAGAAGATAGCGAGTCTGCCAACATCTTGATCTTGGCCTTCCAGCTTGTAGAACTGGGAGGAACAGATTGGCGTTGTTCACAAGCCACCTGGTAGGTAATGTTTTATCTTAGCATCACAACTGGACTTTCTTAATGTCTTGTTGCTCCCCAAGATGGAAGCTCAATACGGTGAAAGCCAAAATGACTTCGCAACAGAAGGGGGACCAGATGGTTTTTGTACAGCCTGGCGCTGACTGCCTCCTGAAAGGGTGATGGTTTCTTTTATGGCCTCCTTCCCTGGTTTATCAGGGCCCAACAGTCCTGCCTCAGCTCCCTCTGAGTGCCCCTGAGCTCTACCCACATGAGACATGAGTTCTTCATCAGTTCAGACATCATCTGGTATCTGATCCCTGAGACCTCTCCATAGCCTCTGCAGGGGCATGGGCCTGCCCTTTTATCTCCCTTGCCTCGGGCACCATGATGCCATCCTCTCCTGGTTTCTGTGCCTCAGCCCTCCACGTTACCGGTTTAATGCCTCTAGATTTCTCAGTTGGCAGCTGGGCACAAGGACCACCTGGGCCGGCTTCCTCTTCAGTCTACCCGGGGTCGTAATGTCGTCTGTCCTCCATCAATGCATGTCCCAAGGTGAGGAAGGTCCTCTTGCTGGGTTCCAGTGTCTACCTTCTCCCCCTCCTCCTCCTCATCTACCTTCAGTCTGGAAGCATCTCTTTCTACCTAGTGTTTGCGAAATTCCTTGAAGCTCGAGTTCTTGTAACAATGGCTATTGACATATGCAAGCTTTAGTTTATATTTTTGTTCATGTATCATTTGTTTCTTTGTGTTTCAAGACAGGCACTTGCTATATTGCCCAAGCTAGTCTCCAGCAACCAATCCTTCTTCCTCAACCTCCTGAGCAGCTGGATATAGAGAACCATAAATAAAACGGCAGGTGTCGCTGCTACTGTCTCCACATTGCTAAGTGCAATGGTCAATGTTCAGTCTTTATCATCTCATGTTCGTGTGCAATATCCGCCCTGCTGCTAACCTGTCTACTTCATGCCCCCTTCCTTTGGTTGCCCGGATACCACACTGGGATGGTTTTGTCTCTTGCCCTGGCCTAAGCAGTTACTTATCAGTCTTTTCTTTCCCATGAGGAACTGTAATTTACTGAGCTATAATTTAATGGCCCCATTCTGTGTTCTAGCTGTTACAGATCCCATGTGATCAGTTAGTACCCATCCCAGTGGGGATCAGTTAACACTGCCAGTGGGTTGATGGTGAGCCGAGGCTCGGGGAGGAGCTGCCTCTTTTTGGGTCCACACAGCTAGTAAATAGCAGAGACGGGAGTCATTCCTACTTGTGTTATATTCCCACTGTGAATATAGTGAAGGAACTGTACCCCTTCACTAAAGTCAACCTGAAAAGCCTCTGGGAATCTCTTTCTCTCTGGCCATTTCAAAGAAGCAGGATCAGCCTTGAGTGGCATTTCACATTCTTCATGAAATGTAGAGTCATCAACAATCAGTACCTCTCTCTGTTGACTTTATATCTTCAGCCAGTCTCCCTTGAAAAGCATCATACTTGGGTGGGTATCCTGTTTTGAACATAAGAAGTGTGTCTGAAAAAAATCATTTTTGTGTGTATGTGCTTGCGTGAGTTTATGTGCATCACACGGGTGCAGGAGCCCACGGAGGCCAAACAAGGGCACTGGGTCCACTACGCCAGGGTTATAGATGGCTGTGAGGCCCTGGGTGGGTGCTAGGAATGGAATCCTCATCCTCTGGAAGAACAGTGAGTACTCTGAACTGCTGAGCCATCTCTGCCGCCAGGAGAACTTTATCTTTTTTTCTTTTTTTCCTATTGGATATATTCTATATTTACAATTCATTTTCCTTTTTCTGGTTCCCCATCCCCCAAAGGTCCCACATGCCCTTTTCCCTCCCCCTGCTCCCTCTTCCACCCCTTCCCTCTTCTCTGTTCTTGTATTCCCCTACACTGATGCTTTGATCCTTTCCAGCACCGGTGTCCACTCCTTTCTTCTTGTCAGACATCATTTGGTATGTGAATTGTGTCTTTGGTGTTCCAAGATTCTAGGCTAATATCCACTTATCAGTGAGTGCATACCATGGGTATTCTTTTGAGACTGGGTTACCTCACTTAAGATGATGTTCTCCAGCTCCATCCATTTCTCTAAGAATTTCATGAATTCATTGTTTCTAATGGCTGAATAGTACTCCATTGTGTGTGTGTGTGTGTGTGTGTGTGTGTGTGTGTGTGTGTGTGTGTATATATATATATATATATATATATATATATATATATATACCACATTTTTTTTATCCATTCCTCCATTGAGGGACATCTGGGTTCTTTCCAGCTTCTGGCTATTATAAATAAGGCTGCTATGAACATAGTGGAGCATGTATCCTTATTGAATGCTGGGGAATCTTCTGGGTATATTCCCAGGAGTGGTATGGCTGGGTCCTCTGGAAGTATCATGTCCAGTTTATATGACAAAAACTTCAGGTCTCTGAAAAAGGAAATTGAAGAAGACATCAGAAAATGGAAAAATCTTCCATGCTCGTGGGTTGGCAGGATTACTATAGTTAAAATGGCAATCTTGCCAAAAGCAATATACAGATTCAACGCAATCCCCATCAAAATCCCAACTCAGTTCTTTATAGAGTTAGAAAGAGCAATTCTCAAATTCATCTGGAATAACAAAAAACCCAGAATAGCTAAAACTATTATCAACAGTAAAAGAACTTCTGGGGGAATCAATATCCTGGACCTCAAACAATACTACAGAGCAGTAGTGTTAAAAACTGTATGGTATTGGTACAGTGACAGGGAGGCGGATCAATGGAATAGGATCGAAGACCCAGAATTGAACCCACACATCTATGGCCAATTGATCTTCGACAAAGGAACTGAAAACATCCAGTGGAAAAAAATATAGCTTTTTCAACAAATGGTGCTGGTTCAACTGGAGGTCAACATGCAGAAGAATGAGAATTGATCCACTCTTATCACCTTGCACTAAGCTCAACTCCAAGTGGATCAAGGACCTCCACATAAAACCAGACACACTAAAACTAATAGAAAAGAAACTGGGGAAGACCCTTGAGGACATTGGCTCAGGGGGAAAATTCCTGAACAGAACACCAATTGCTTATGCTCTAAGAGCAAGAATAGACAAATGGGACCTCATAAAATTACAAAGTTTCTGTAAGGCAAAAGATACTGTCAAAAGGACAAATCGGCAACCAACAAATTGGGAAAAGATCTTCACCAACCCCACATCCGACAGAGGGCTAATATCCAATGTATACAAAGAACTCAAGAAGTTAGACCCCAGAAAACCAAATAACCCTATCCAAAAAATGGGGTACAGAGCTAAACTAAGACTTTTCACCTGAAGAAATTCGGATGGCTGAGAAACACCTTAAAAATGTTCAACATCATTAGTCATTAGAGAAATGCAAATCAAAACAACCCTGAGATTTCACCTCACACCAGTCAGAATGGCTATGATTAAAAACTCAGAGGACATCAGGTGTTGACGAGGATGTGGAGAAAGAGGAACACTCCTCCACTGCTGTTGGGACTGCAAACTGGTACAACTACTCTGGAAATCAGTCTGGCGGTTCCTCAGGAGAACTTTATCTTAAAGACAAGTTATTCCTAATCAATGACTAGAACAAGGCTCTTGGGACTCTCTGGCTCCCTCTCATGGACAGGTTTGCCCCGTACCTGGATGTGTGTTTTCACATCCCTGTCCCTCTGTGCTTCCGGCGAGACCCACTCCTTCCCAAGCTTCTTCAGATGCCCACTCTCTTACCAAATGGAGACACTAATGGGAAAGGCTGTCTCCAGTGTGCGCTCTAGTGAGTCTGTCTCTGTCCTGTGTGTGCTTGCCATTCACAAAAGACCTTCTCACTCATTCTGTACACTGGATAGAGAGTTCTATTCTCCTCAGTTCTGTCTTGTGTTGTTAGTCTGACTCAGCTGGGCCAGGGGAATCTCAGACTCCTCTGCCCAAATTCCTCATTCATTTCTCCCTCTCCCTGACAAAACGCATGGTATCCTGCCTCTCCCTCTCCCTCTCTCTCCCCTTTCTGTATCGTTGTCTCTTTTTCTCCTTCTCACACTACCTGGACTCAGAACAATTGTTTGCATTTTCTGTGGTTTGAATAGTCAGTCCCCGCTGAGACTCTTGAGGTGTGCTGGTTTTGGGCAGGCAAGGCTGCTTAAGTGATGGGTGAGTTCATTTAGAGTGTCGGTGCCTTTTCCTGGAGATTGACTTGGCCACCACAGGACATCAGGCTTCTTTCTTCTTTGCATGCACTTACTTGCCCGTCTCTTGTTTGCCATGAGTTGAAACAGCATGAGACATTTGCTCTTAGATTTCCTAAACTCTCAGAAGCATGACCTAACGGGAGTTCTTTCCTTTTAAAATCGCCCAGACCCAGGTATTCTGTTAGAGCAAGAAAAAAAAATGGACAAAGATGCCTATGTCCCTGTCTTAGTTTCATTTCTTGCCGCTGTGAAAAAAAAATACACCAACAGCATCTTTAAGGAAGAAAAGGACTATTTGGCTACAGTTCCAGGTTCCAGTCCATCATGGTGGGGAAGACAAGACAGGAACGTGAGGCAGGTGGTCACATCAAGAACTGGGAGAGAATGTAGGATTGTGCTGCTCTGTTTGCTCTCTCTACACTCAAGCAGAGTGGAAGGGTACCATCCACTCTCTCAGTGTAGAAGGGTACTATCCACTCTTGCAATGAAGAAGGGTACCACCCACTTTTAGGCTAGGTCTTCCTACATCAATGATGACAATCAAGACCCTTCCCTTCACAGGCGTGCCTAAAGGCCAACCAAATCTAAACAGCTCCTCACTGAGACTGTCTTTCCAGGTGATTCTTGACTGGGTCACACTGACAATTAGAACTAACCATCACAGTCCCTCCCACAAGGCATCCTTCCTGTCCCTGGAAGCACATCCATATTTGCTGCTGTTGAGGAGTGCTTGGGCTTTCTCAGCAAGCTCCTCTTCCATGTTTCAGTTGACTGAGACTCATATGCAAATACTACTCTCTCTCTATATATATAATTCCATACTCCATGATTCTCTGTGGTGGTGGTGGTCGACAGACAACCCAGCCAGTGTCCCCAGAACACAGACAGCCTAATCTGCGTTTAGGATAATGTATGTATTTCAATTATCCCTGCTTCTGATAGTTTTAAGAACTCCTTTAGTAGTTTCTTTTAGAACCATTTTAAAAAGCACGTTAGTTACTTTGTTATTATGTCAGGAAGATGTTGGCTGAAAGAAGCATCAACCTCTGCTTAAACAAGCGGGAATGAGGAGCTCGTAGTTCTCTGTGACAGGAGTCTGGAGGTGGGTGACCCTGGGCTACTTCTTAGAAATCCAGACACACACTGGGCTTCTGCTCTGTTCCCCTAAGTATCCTACTCTGTAGCCCTGGGTTTCTGAGATGTGTATAGATTTCCAGGCATAAGGCGGACCTCCTAGGACAGGAGATAGAAGAGCAGTAGGCAGAAAGCCTGCTACACCTCATTAGGAAAGCAGGCACTACTATCAAATTCCCACCTCAAACTTAAGCTCTTGGGAATGCTAACCTGTGGTCACAAGCAAGGAGGTGGCCGAAGAGGAGACCTGTCTGCGGACACAGTCCGAGGCTTTCTTGTCTACCTCACTTGCCAACAAATTTGCCCGTGTGGATTCCAAAGCTTTGTGACTGCTTTTGGAAAGCAAAACTGTGCTCAGAGGCCAAGGTGCTGTGGCTTTGAGGCAGGCCCCTCAAACAAGTGGGCGATGCATTTTAAGCAGACGAGTAAATGCCTGTCATTCCAAGAGTGCCTTTGGAAGGAAGCACATTTGTCTGGGCACTCCAGAAAAAAACATCCTTGTCAGGAAGAGTCACTCGAAAGTCATGTAGTATTTGGCAGGGATCCAAATGTCTACACCTGTGGCATTTTTTTGTATCCCATTGTGCTTACTGCAGCAGCTGAGTGGGCCCTGAAAAATGCCAAGAATGAAAGAAAGAAAGAAACATTAAACATTCCTCGGCTGGGCCAACACATTGGATGTTAGCCGCTGAGGGATGTCTTCTGTCATGCCTTATTGTAATGTCTAGGAAGCACTCAGGGTGCTGTGATGCAGCAGCTCAGACTGTGAGAATCGTCACACTGGAAGGGAGTCAGGGCCATACCTGTCATCATGGCTGAGCAGCAAGCATCTCTAGTTTCCCTGAGAAGTCACCTGCTTCAGAGACATCACAGAGAAGTCATTCTGCCCTTTCCCTGGGGACTGTGCCCACCTCACCTGCCACGGAGTTTTGAGTAGCCAAGCATCTTGGTGTGATGCGGGTGTCGTGCATGAGAGTTATGGGGTTTAAAGCATGGCCCCGTTCACTTAAGCCCAGACCTGGCATCGTCAGGTGAGAACACGTGTTAGGTGAGCTTATTCACTCACCAAGGGACGGAACATGATTCATGAACCCCCCTTGGTCATTTGCTGACATGTTTTTCTTTGTCAAAAATGGGTCATCTCGGTCAGCTACTGGGATGCCACTGGGAGAGACTACGTGCTCCTTCTCATCAGGAGGAGATCAAAGACGAACAGGTTTGAGAGTCCCCTAATATGGTGGCCTTGGTAGGGGGTAGTAGTTCTGTGGAGGGAGGGCTTGGGAATGTAGGGTTAATTAGGGACCACAAAGGAACATGTCACCAGGGAGCCTCCTGTGAGTAGACTCGGGGGTCCAGCTTGTGTGCTGTGATCAGCTGAGAGGGAGAAGGAAGGTCTCCAGAACACACAATGGACAAAAGAAGCGCCCTCTGAATAGGCCCCGAGCCAGGCTTAGTGGGGGGTGTAGACTCAACTGGCCAAGCTGTAGGAAGAACCAGACAGACAGACAGAACAAATAAGAAAAGGTCAGGCAGGAAAAGTGATCAGAGTTCATTTTGTGCTTTCCAAGTTTGACTGGAGGCTAAACTCACAGGTAGGGTGGAAAGGCTTTTATTTTGTTTCTAAGCAATGAAAGGCAGAGCAATGACATTGTAACATGAGTTCACAGGAGAGTTCACAAGAAGAAACTAGGCTGAGGGGAACCCGTGCTGGGGAAGAGAAACCTGTCAGTTTTCCACTCTTAGGAAGTTGCTTGTTTAATGACTTACCACCCTGCTGCAGTCTCCCTGTAAGGAGTGACAGTGTGCGGTGTGCTCATGCAGGACCCACCTCTAGTCTCACCTTGAACTTCACCTTGAATCCCTGTGATCATCTGAGGCGTAGCATTTGTTGGTGCCGCTTCAAAAAGAAAGTGTGTGTGTGTGTGTGTGTGTGTGTGTGTGTGTGTAAAAGTGTAAAATGCCTATGGAGGTCAGAAGAGGGCACAGAATACCTAGAACTGAAGTTAAGAAGTGTCATGAGCCACTATGTGTGTGCTGCAAACCACACCCAGGTCCTCTGCAAGAGCAGGGAGTGTTCTTAACTGCTGAGCCACCTTGCCAGTCTCTTCCTTTTTTCTTATTCCTTCCTTCCTTCCTTCCTTCCTTCCTTCCTTCCTTCCTCCCTTCCTCCCTTCTTTTCTGCCCCCCTTAAACAACTATGACCCTCTGGTCCAGCTGGTGCTGCCTGCTGAGGTTCGAGGCTCTTGCTTGACTTCGTCCAGGTCTCGCGCAGGAAACAGTGCAGTGGCCACGCCCTGTCTAGAAGACAACATTTCACAGTGGTCTGCCTTCTGGCTACTCTGTTCCTTTGGCTCCATCTTCCACAATATGTCCCGAGCCTTGCTGGAGGAAGGGATGATATCTATGTCCTACTCAGGATCGAATGCTCAATGGTCCCTTGGTCTCAGCACTTTGATCTGTTGAGTCTGCGTTGGCACCAATGCAGAAAGGGGCTTCTCTGGCTAAGGTTGAGAGATGCCTGGAGGGCACAAGGAGGTGTTAGAGCAAGAAGAACCATAAGAATAAGAGAAGCAAGGACACCTCGCCAAACCCTAGACTCTGGAATGCACCATAAGGCTGGGAAGAGGCAAGATTGGGCAGTATGACGCCATATTGCTTTATTCAGTGTGAGAGACACTAAGGACATTTTCCCTCGCACTCTGCAGAGCCATGAGCATCTACACAGGTGTGAGCAACTTCACATAGCTTCCGAGATGCTGACCCCTCCCACTCAGGAGGTTAAGGGAAGCGTGTCGTGTCCAGGGCCTGTGAGTCACTGGTTAATGCTGTAGACAGGAGTCAGTGGCGCTGACTCTGATGTGGCTTTCAGGGGCCTGGGCGGTCTGTCTCACACAGAAGGGGGGGTTTCTATTTGCTTTTAAATATACTCAGATATTCAGAGTGACCAACACCAAGCCCCGGGATGTTTAACCTCTTTTGACTTTTATTTCTTCTGCTTCAAATTATGATGATTTCATGCTAATCGATACCTCAAGGGTATTATAACCAAGGCTCTCAAGGTGAACTCTGAAACACAAAAGAACCATTATCCTCCACACAGGTCATACAAAATCAACTGCCATCACCCAAGGCCATAATGGGAAAGGTTCGATCACTCAGTCACTGGTTACCTCCCTCTCTCCCTCCCTCCTTCCTTCCTTTCTTCCTTCCCTCCCTCCTTCCTTTCTTCCCTCCTTCCCTCCCTCCCTCCCTCCCTCCCTCTTTGTCTCCCTCCCTCCCTCCCTGTCTCCCTCCTTCCCTCCTTCCCTCCTTCCCTCCTTCCCTCCCTCCTTCCTTCCTTTCTTCCTTCCTTCCTTCCCTCCCTCCCTCCCTCCCTCCCTCCCTCCCTCTCTGTCTCCCTCCTTCCCTCCCTTGCATATCTTATATCCTGGCTGAATAAGTGCACTGTTTTCCTCCACCAAATGTATTTGCTGACAACAAATGGAGAAAATGGACGGATTCTTTCTCTCTTCCTCTCTCTTTCCATTCCCTTGCGTGCGAGCCTGGGAACTGAAGTGCTCCTGTACAAGGAGGGCCCAGTAATAAAGATAAGCAGAGTCTCCATGCCTGAGTAACACCCTATCGCTGAGGCCACAGGAGCTGAATGTGTGTACACTTCGGCCAGGAGAGGAGAAGCCACCTGTATGACTTAGGAGAGCGCTGTGGTAGCTTTGTCAACCATGTGTCCTCCCAAGATCAATGACAGCCCCCAAGCCCAGCGTGATTATGTTAAGAGGTGGGCCTTAGACGTCGGTGCTCCTCTGATAGGGCGGGAGAGTTAGCCAGGTCCTTTGTCCAGTTCATGGTTCTGTCAGGCGTCAAGCAGAGAGAGTGGCTCTCACCAATCCCATTTCGTCGTCAGCTTCTCGAACGGTGACACATGCATTTCTGTTGTTTATACGTAACCCTTTCAGGAATTGCGTTGCTATATGCTGAAGTATAGTCTTCAACAGACACAGACTCTGGAGCGCTGGGACCCGCGAGGGCCTGGCCCGATCAGTCGTTGTCTCCTCTGATTCCTCGCAGGAGACTGTTGGCTTCTGGCAGCCATTGCCTCCCTCACCTTGAGTGAAAAGCTGCTTTACCGAGTGGTTCCCAGGGACCAGAGCTTCCAGAAGAACTATGCGGGCATTTTTCATTTCCAGGTGTGAGTCCCTGCTTGTGACCTTTTCCACTACCTCTGTATCATAGATATTACTCCAGATCTGTGGCATCAGAAACTCTGGAAGTGAGGCCGAGTTACTGATGGTAGATTATTCCTCTGGGTGATTTGGGTACACACTCTAGTTTGAGAACCATTTTATATATCTCTCCAATCATCTGCATTCCATCTCCTCATCCCTTCAAACCATGCATGGGTCAAGAGAATCACTGTAGATTAAGGACCAGGAGATGGGTGTCTGAGTCACCCACTCTGGCTCCCTGGGTGGTGTTTAAGCAAGCTCTCTTCTTCAGAGATGCCAAGAAAGACTAGACGCTTCTTGGTGTCTGTGGCATCTCCTGTGTGCAGATGGGGCGTAAATCCTTCTCTCAGGGCGTTTAAGGCTCACGAAGGTTGGGGACTTGCTCGCTGACTGCAGAACCCGACCCAAGGATGCCACGGAAGGGCCGTGTCTGCTTCTGCCTGTGATGCGTGTTCCGTTTCCCACCCTTAGTTCTGGCAGTACGGAGAGTGGGTGGAGGTGGTCATCGACGACCGACTCCCCACCAGGAATGGACAGCTGCTCTTCCTACACTCCGAAGAACGCAATGAGTTCTGGAGCGCTTTACTGGAGAAAGCCTATGCCAAGTAAGTGGGAAGGTGGAGAACCGGAAGACCACGGAGCCTCCCTGAAGGTTCTCTCCTGCCCTCCTACTCAGAGAGCCATGGCCAAGTCCCTCCACCCCCGCCCACATCCAGACATCCATAGGCTATCCAGAAAGCACCACTCTGAAGAGAAATGGAAATTTTGGCTGGGAGTTCTAGATCTCCTCTCTGGGGCAGGGATGTATCTCGGTAATAGAGTGTGTGCCTAGCATGCATATAAAGCCCCAGTTCAATCCCTGAAACCACCAACTTAGATAAGTTAAAAAAA